>BMAW01079083.1:26488-43560 GCA_019974015.1 Nephila pilipes | reverse complement strand
TTTAAAATAATTAATTTAACTTTAAAATAATTTAAAATAATTAATTTAACTTTATTTTTTTTCATATATTATTTGCTATTGTTAGAATGCGGCTTTATGCATCGCATCGTTCAATTAACCCTTTGAGATGCGGTATATAAAAATCATTAAATTTTAGTTAAAATTCATTTTATATGAATTAATAATTTTAAAAGGACACAATATCAAGTGGTAAAATTATTTTTATTTATTTCCTAATTTTTAAGACCCTGTATATATAATATACCACCGCCCCTCTAGGACATCTTATTTGTACACTTGTTGTTTCGTATTCTTTTGAAGAAATAATAAATACCTACATTAAAAAAGTATTTTATTTTAGTTACTTTGGAAAATACTAGGATCAAAAAACACTTTTGAGAAAATGTGAACTTTATGATGTTTTTTTTTATTTCTAAGAGTGATAATTTGTGCGAAAATGTGTGAATTAAGTTAAATACGTATATGATTTTCATAACTTAATGATAAAATTATGCTATAACCTTAATAAACCAAATTTAGTAGAAATGTATTTACAGTTTTAATTAAAATAACGTAAATTTTTGATTGCATATACTGTAAAGATGTTTTCTTCATCACTTGTTTCTGAAGGTAACTCCGATCCATCAAAAGGCAGCTCTTTAAACCAAACAAGTTTTTTCCAATTGAAAGACTCCGTGTGGCATTCATTTAAAAATATTTTTTAGAAATATTTATATATATATATATATATATATATATATATAAGAAATTAATTAAAACTAGATTATAAGACTATTTTAAGAAAAATTAAGAGTAAAAGTAGATCTGTAAGAGTTCAAAAACGGTAATTGTTCGTATTCGAAACATTCCCTCTCGCATATGCGATGGACAGATGTGTCAAAGAAAAAAAGGTCTGCCCTCTCTATTCTGAAGTATTTATGGGATATATACACAATTACCCTTTTTTCCTTTTAATCACCGCTAAAGGGTGTTCCTAGATCTTTTCAGTTTAGATGGAATCATCCTTTCTTTCAAAATTCACATTTAGTGCCTAAAGCTAAGAGTTTTGTTCTTCTTACACAACGGGTAACTCTTTGATGTATTGTATCTTTTGCAATACCTTTCTTCAATGATTTACATTTTGGTTCAACTTAGATTCTTTGATAACGTCTATCGTTAGAGGCAATGACCCCTACTCTTATCCCTCTATTGTTGGTAGCTTATCGTCTATTTTTATCTCGCTGTAACGCTATATCAAATATCGTTTGTAAGTCATGTCTATCAACAACAAATCCTGAATCTACTGTCTCCAGCCAGTTCTATATTAGATGCTTCCTAAAACTCTCCCTCCTCTTCGCTTTGTTAGATTTTTTTGCAGTAGTGTTAGCTATGAAAAATCCTTTTTTCCCCTGCGTTATTGTTAGTTGTCTTTTCGTGGGCACGCACCGCATTGATAAATTTTTAATAGCCATACAAGAGACTATTGTTTTAGGTGAAGAGTTTTAGCGTAAAAGATCACTTTTCATTTTTTTTTTTTATTGTTTGCTACATTTTAATTACATTTATCTTAAAAATACTCTATGTAATAATTTTTGCTTGCTTTAATGTTAATTGCATGTAGCTGATATATATTTAATTTAATAATCTATCGTTCCCTTTAATTTTAATATCGGAAAAATTTAGTGTTTTCCATTTCTCTATAATTCATCGTTTATTTTAATTCTTTATAATCATTATAAGTAATTTAATAATAATTATAAAAACAGCGCACCTTGGGTGGTTAAATCTGTTCTTTGCAAAACTTTGCAATTCATTTTTTTCCTGTTTTAAATTCTTTTCTTCGGAGAATAACTCTTTAACTTCCCAGAAACTTTATAACATATTTATGACCTCTATCTTTCACTGTAATAAAGTTAACCATCACATATCAGTCTGGTTCGAAAATTTTAGTGCCGCCATCTGTCGCTCTCTAACCTTCTGCGTGGGCGGTGGTATAAATTCATACCATTTATTTTGAAGTAATTATTAAATAAATTCTTCATATATTTTGTTTCAAGTAATTATCAATATTTACGTAGAATTTCAAACATAGATTGGTTAGCTGATGAAATTAAATTTTTCAATTCATTTCTGTAAGGGATAAAACAGCCTCTTGTTAGGTACTTTCATTAGATTCAAAGCAATAATTTTTATAATCAAAGTGCATGGTTGTGGAATCTAATTTTAGTAAAGAATACTATAAGCTACCATTTGAAATTAAATGTAAGGGGGAATATTTTACAGAGATTCTTAGGGTGTTAAATATGTGGTATAAATATATATCATCGCCCCTCATAGGCTTAAGAAATGGACAATATTTATGAAGATGTGTTAAAGTTGCTGTCGATAAGATTGATTGATTGCTTATCGGCTTTTCGTTGACAAAGCCACATAGAAATAATCCAAACTTTATTCACGATTGATTTCGTAACTTTGCGCCTTGATTTAGTAATGTGGCTACGACTCACACTTTGCTTCCGAAGTGAGCTTGGTGCTCCATAATCTATCCCAGAAGTATAAAGTGCTGTGAGTTGACTCATGACCTAAACCTGACCTAGTCCAACACGCTAACCATTACACTACTACGGCTACTCAATGCCATTAAATTCGATTGCTATTTCAGAATTAAATACATCTACTTAAAAAATATTTGCGAAAGCGTGTATTTTACAATTTAAAAAAAAATGAGAAGGTTTGATCATTAATTCATTTACATTAAGCAGTGAGACTAAAATTTTGAAAAATAGAAAATCTTTGATCTGATAATATATATTTAGGATGTATAGTAAAGAAAAATGTATAACATTTTTTATAAATTTGCCATCAGTACTTGCATTTAAAAATCTATTATTCCCGTTTTTCATTCATTAGCCACCGAAGGGACTTGTTTTCGTTAAATCACTTTTTGCGTACCAGTTCACTTTACAGTTTTTTTTTAATCGTTGTTTGCTTCAATTTTAATTACATTTAACTGAAATATACTCAATTTAATAATTTATCGTTTACGTTAATTTAAATAAAGTGTAAGTGATATAGAATTTAATTTAATAATTTCTCGTTTGTGTTAATTTTAATAACGTATACCTGATATAATATTCAATTTAATAGTTTATCATTTGCTTTAATTTTAATTATGTGTATTTGATATAATATTCAATTTAATAATCTATTGTTTGCTTTAATTTTAATTACATTTAGCTGAAATATATTCAATTTCATATTTAATCGTTTCCTTTAATTTTAATACCGGGAAAAATTATTATTGTCCATTTCTCGATAATTCATCGCTTACTTTAATTCTTATATTTAATAATAATTATAATAGAAGCATACCTTGAGTGGCGAAATCTATTATTTGCAAAACCTTGGATAGAACTTTTTTACATATTTTTAAATTGCCATCATTAGTTGCATTTAAATTCATTATTCAAGCTTTTTATTATATTTTTTGTTGCGTTTCAATCAAATTACCATACATGAAGAATTAGGTTTTTGTCTCTATTCAATCAAAACTCCTTTGTAGTAATGCTGTTCGCTGGAGGTCAAGTTAGAATAAACTTCTCGAACTCTTTGAATATGATTTTAATCTGCAACCAGATAATGTTCCTACGGTTACAAAACTCTTCGTAAAACAGTTTTCGGTTAAAAAACGTATTACAACACTAAAAAATCCTCCATAACCCCTTATTTAGCACCTCATGGTTTTTATGTTTTACCCAAAATAAAAATTGTGTTAAAAGGTACATGTTTGATTCAACGGAGACTGTTTAAAAAGGGAACTTCTTTGTTACTAAGACAATCATCAGAAAATTTCTTTTAACACTCTTTTCACCAGTGAAATTACAAGAAAATCAATTTATCTTGTACGCGTAAACCTGTTTCATTCTAATACCAGTTTTAAAACAGGGATTTCTCTTAAAAATAAATAAAATGCTAATCACTCCCTCCTCTTTTGCCTTCCTCTTTTCCCTCCTCTTTTGCCTTTGAAATATCTGAAATTGTAACTCAAAACATATGTTTTGAATTACAATTTCAAATATTTCAAAAACGTTCTAAATATGTAATTCTTTTCAAATGCAAAATATATCGACATAGGATTTTTTTAAAAAAAAATCAACATAAATTGCTATTTTTTTTTACCTCAATCAATACGAACATTACAAACTGTAAAAAAAAATTGTTTCCTTTGTTACTATTATTTTTTCAAGTAATAACCTATGACATTAATTTGTGAAAGTTAATGAACTTACTTTATACCCCACTTATTTGTTTCCTACAAAATTAACTAAATACATTGAATTCAAATATGTTTTCTTAACAATACCACTTTTTTGAAGTATTTTGTCTAGAGTCGTCTAATCTTCTTATGTCATACTACTATTAAACCCTTTTTATGAAAAATTTTACGTTTTTGAATATTACTTGATATTCCAAATGCAAACCGATTCATATATAGACTTAGATTAAGATTTTTTTTCTTCTTTTTCTGAAAACTATCCGAAATTCAAATCCCCTACCCAAGACGATAAGATACAAAATTTCCCATAAAATTCGAATATGTCGCCAAGAGCACGAAAACGAAGCCAAGCAGATATAATTGTGTGTGGGGGGGGGGAAGATGATTTCAAGTAAAATCACTGTAAAGTAGATCTCGGGACGGATCGAAATTAATTGGGTTCCCCCCTGGTTTCGTAAGTATGTTTATTGTGGGTCCCCCCCCCCCATTTCTTTTGCATAAATGTTACATTCTAAGCAACCAAAATTAAGTTGGAAAATTAAAGTAAACTCAATAACTTAAGATGTTTAAGCTAGTAAGATAAAAATATACTGTATATTTAGCGATTTATCGCTCGTTAACTGCAAAGGACCAGTGAATCTGAAACTAATGGATTTGTTTATTAGCCGACTTCCTAATTTAGCTTAGAGAAAGCTGCAAAAATTTTGGGATTTCTCACAAAATTATACGTTATTTTAGAAAGCGATTGCATGCATTGCTTCAAAACGTAACCGTAATTAGGAACGATTTAACAGATCATGAACATAAGTGTCACGCAGGACGCCGCGTTCTAATATCTTAATTCAACTATCCGAGATCCCGTTTTCCTGTCCCCATCATCTCCCGGATAATTTCCGGTGTAGGTGAATATTTGCCGCTCCAATTATCTCTCGACTCCAGGAACAATATTAAAGCGGAATCCAATAAGCTTATTTCGAAGCACAGATAAGAGCATCGAACATCTTATCACGCTTTGATGGGAATGGGATAGGGTGTGATTCGGAGTTAATTACGTTCCATCTGATAGCATTCTAGGAGTCACAAAATGTATTCGGAAAAAGAAATGTGTATTACATTTGTTTGATTTCTTATTAGATTTCTTTCGAATCCATTGTCATTTAGTTATCGATTGCTCATTGATTATGCTGGTACTGTGTGAAATACTTTGGATTTCAATTTATGTTTTACATCATATTCTGCTTTTTTCTTTATTTGTTCCACTATTTGATTATTTTTGCTCCATATTCGCACTTTATGCTTAATATATATATATTATGATATATATATATATATATATATATATTATTAAAACATGGAATTTTTTGTGTGCCTAATAACAATACCTTAATCATTCCATATATTTATAAAAGTAATCTTTTGTTAAAAATATTTTTTTCCTTTTGATTGAAAACGAACATGATTGGTGAGATATATTTGCGTTTTGGTACCATTTTAAAGAAAACTGTTATACAATACGGTTCCAAATTTTTTATTCTCTATAAAGGGTACTTTTGCATATTTAAAATAAAAATATTTTTGTAAGTAATTCCTAAGCTTTAGGAAATAACTTTTTATACGAAGAAAAGGGTAAAAGAATTTAAACTGCCAAAATTGCAAAGTTCTGTTAATTTTCAAATAAAATATGCATTAATATCATTAAAAATGTTGGTTCCCAATTTTTGTATATTATTCTATACATGAGGAGTAAAATATTATGTATATTTATACAGTATTATTTTTAAAGTGATACGTAAACGCAAATGTATCTGAAAATTCTTGCTCATATTCACTCCAAGAGAGTGAAAAACTTTTTGATTAGAAAAATACTTTTATGTTTCAATAAAATGATGAAAATATTAATATTAGCTACACAAAAAAACGTAAGATCTAAGAATAATTATAAAATATAAATGTCACAAAGTAAGAAAGAATCTTAAATTTGGTATTTCATTTCTTCCTCATGTCTAGTACTCTTAACTGCTGTATATAACGTTGTTTCTCTAATGTGGACATTTTCCTTTTCAATTAACATTTAATGGGATGTTGTTGTTGAGTGTAAAGTCGTAATTTTTTCTTCCGATCCTCGAAAATGTTTCTATTTCAATATTCTATTTTTTCCGTTATTTTAAATATGTTTTTAAAGCAAAGACATAAAATGTAATTCATTAGAAGCTTTCACTTATTTTTTTCCTCTTTTGATAGCACTTTGTGACGGAGAACTATTCCTATTCGCCTCTTGTGCCATAGCTAAACTCAAAGTACTACCACTAAAAGTCGATAAAACGTTGAAGATGATATTACACAAATTTCAACAATATATTTACTGGCAAATTATTAGTATAACGACAATATAAATGGCTCTCCCCAATTAGCACCCTAAGTATATTAATTTGATCGACCAATTTCAAACTAACAGAGTCTTACCACTTTTTTAAAGTTGAAGTTGTCTTGACTTCTAGCTTTCACTTCGCTACTGATAACTTGCAACAATTATCAACACCATCTTTGAATCTGGAATAATTGAGAAACGCTAGAACTACTTGACCTCTTTCGTGTATCTCTAGTTTAATTTATATAGTTTCTATCTCCCTCGTTTCACTTTATTTCTACCTACATATAATTTGAATATTCACGTTTCATTTTTGGTTGGGCAAATTTGTTTAGCAAAAGCAATCAATCTTAATTAAAAGTCCCCTAGGTTAGTGAAGAGAAATCTGCGAATAGCCCAACGTCACAACTTTATTGCACTAAAAGAAATAAGATTGTTTAGATTTGTGAGGGAAAATAAAATTTCTTAAGGTTAACATTACTTTCATGAAATAAAGGTAGTTGGAATACGTGAGTCATAAAGAAATCTTATTATCAATATATTGTATATTCAATATGATGCGTTTACTGAAACGCGCTATCAAATCTAGGTACTCAATAATGTTGATGATGATAAATTATTTGAGAAAGACAGATACGTCTTTCTTTCAGTTTCCTATCTATGAATAGAAGCTCAGGACCTTGTTTTCATCATTTGATCACGGTTCAGAACTACGGGGTCCTTTACCTAGAGCCTTCGTGTTGCTTTTAAAAGGGCGTTAAAAATAATCAATCATTTCTTTAAAATTGATGGTGGAACATTGCCATTTCTATAGCTTTACGTAATTTGTGTTCACATATTTGTAGAGGTAAATTGTTTTTAAATTCGATTTTAACATTTATTACTGACAGATTTTTTTTAAAAACAGTTCAAATATGATGAGTACTGCAGCCGGAGACCGCTAACACGTAGTTCAATAGCAAGCGATTTTGCTTCATACGAGGTTTATCTACTTGAATAAGCTATCACTTGTGATATAACTCCTAGACATTGTGGAGTCATCGTTTTATGAAATCCAGATTAATCTTTTGGCTTAAAGTCGGGAATAGGGTGTCACCTAGGCTACTGGTGACTTTTGGGAGGGATAATGATTTAATCTTGGCGATTTAGGTTATGGTAACCCTAAGCATACTCAATGCGTAGGTCATGTACGTAGAAAGACTATCTAGGAAGTCGCCGAGTTTCGTCGCCAATCGCCAATGTGACACCCTATTCTTGACTTTAACCATCTTTTGTTCAGATGGTGTCACAACTTCTTATTATGATTAGAAAACAATACTTTTTTCATCCTATTATACATATATGAATCATAATTTCTCAAAAAAGGAAAAATTCCACTTTGGATTATTATCATTATTATTGTTTTGCAGAAGTTTATGTTTTCAAAATCTTGTGATCAGAGAGATAAGTTGAACTTCTTTCTTGTATAAGTGATTTCCGCAGTAATTAAAAATAATGTCGAAAAGAAAATAAATTTAAAGCAAGAGAGTTATACGATCGACAAAAAACTCAATGATATTGAAAGAATTCGACAAGGAGAAAGTCAAGCCGAAAAATTGCCAGATAACTTAATCTACATTAAACTTCATTACATAGATGGATAAAAACGAAGATAAACTTCGCCATTTGTTGATATAACGCTGATAATGATAAAGAAAAAAGATCCATTAAAAGTGCTAGGATAACGGAAAATACAATTCTCTACAAATGTATGATTGAATTTTTTGTTGACAATGGAAATGATGGAAATGTCTAGACTAGTGCTTATTTTCTCGAATTAACCAGATACTCTGTTATTTCAGCAAATGTTCGCTACTCAGAAAATTCATATCGATGATGATGTTGAGCGATTATGGATGAAATATCATATTGAGTGTCGCTCAATTTACTCTGCTTACATAATCCGTGGTTTAGTAGATACAAACTCCGAATACCGCATGTTAAAGGGGTCGAACCTTTATTGTTATTCCAGCATTTACATTCGAATGATACATTTTAATGCCACAGTTTCAAATTATGACCAAAGTAACATTTTTATAATTATACATGATTTTTAATTTGAGTATTTTTTTTCCTAAGGAAAAAAAATAATGATACTAACAGAATTCCTCCTTAAAAATATTTTTACTAACTGAATAATTTTCAATAGGATATATACGAACTCTATAAGGAATTTTGAAACCTAAATTGGTGGGATATTCAAATATTAAACTACTGGGTTCTAGAAGCAGTTCCAGAAACTATTGCTATTTTTTTTTTTTTAAATTTATTATTAGTCAATATGTTTTCAATTGAACTTTTGGGAAAGAAAAATATTTATAATTTTTAACACAGTCGTTATTTCATAAAAAAAAATACATAATTTATTGTTTTCTATTTAGGTTTTCGAAGATAATAGTTATTGTTTATTTTTTGGCGTATATTTAATACTTAATATAATTTATACAGATTAGTTTTTGATTTTTTTCTTATATTACATAACATGAAAAATTTATTTTTTCGAGTGTAAGATATACTCAGATAACCCTCAGAAATTACTTGAAAATGTAGTGAACAGCAGTTAAAATTCATTGCAATTTAACATAGTGAAATACTGTATCGTTCGAAGAAAAAATATTAAATGTAATTTCATAACTTTGATTATAACAATGTAGTAGTAATAATTATGTGAAGGGAATGTTCAAAAATTATTATATGTGTGTGGTTAATATCAGCCATGGCTGTTAGGTTTGTTGAATTTTTTAATCGTTAGGATGACTTGAGGTTGAATCTAGAAAATTTCGTAATATAATCTAAGTTTCTCACATGTTACCTACAATAGAATTAAATCTCATTAAGGGGATGGGAAAGAAATCTAGGAGTCCTATTTTTGAACCTGCATCTCTGTCGTCATTTCATTGGGTGTTATGATGATGGGGCGAATCTCAAAGGACTGTTATATTCCTCCAATAAAAAAAAATTAAAAAAAGGAGAGTCAATATTTGAAAATGTCTCAAAAACGCATTCCTCAGTTCAGCTGACAACTTTAAATAAATTTTTCTCTTCTCTTAACTAGCAGAAATGTTTAGTTTTTATTTTTATTTGTGAGATAATGTCTGAAATTATACCTTCTTATTAAAAATTTTTTTAAAATCTTCTTGGGAAAAAAAAAAAAAAAAAAAAACATTATTATGTTAACAATATTCATCGCTTCCTCCCATACAATTATGTTAATTTTATTATTTAAAGGGTCAAGACTGCGTAATATTTACTTAAACAAAAACAGAAATCTTTTTAAAAAAGAAAATAAATATTCGATTGAACATAATTTCTCTTGTTTTAAAATTAAACTTTTTTTAATATAACTTTTGAATTAATTTTTTTTGCTCCAGTATACGGATTTGTCATTTCGGACTAATATTTCTAATTGACGTATGTAATAAATCAGCTTCATAAAATTTTGTATTGTATATAATATTTATACACAGCTATCCCAATAGAAAATTTTCTTTGAGGAAAGTTATAATTTCCTTAAAAAGTACGAATATTTTATAAAAAAAAAGATTATAAATACCGTAAAGCTTCCACATGCAAAAACTATGTGTTCCAATGAAATTATGATTGACTGGTTATACAGAATTTCTGACATTAATTTATGATGCGATGTATTGTGCAAAATACAAGGAGATTTTAAAATTATAAAGAGAAATCAATGTGTCATTCGGAATGTATAAAATGTTTTCTTTGAATGGGATATGATCTCTGTAAATAACTATGAAGCTAAATATTCATAATTGGATTCTAATGACAAATGATTATATACCTCACAATGTACTCTCATTGACATAAAAAATAGCGCACCAAGAAAGAAGAATAAAACGAAATTTTACGTACCAATGTACAACGTTATTGTAAGTGATTACAAAATCAAGTAAATTTTAACATTCATAGTAGGAAAAATTACAAATGAATGGTGATTTTAGGGTCACTTGTTTGGGCCACATCTAGTATGAGTGCATGACATGATACGGTCGTTCTTTGAGGCATGTATATCCCGTATAATGTCATGCAGCATCTCGTTCCACAGATGCTATAAACAAACTTTTAATTAGACCAAACTCATAGGCAGTACAGTGTGCCACCATAAATGTTCCCAGATATGCTCGATCAGTGACAAATCTGGGTTCGAGCAAGTCAGAGATGTGAGGAAATGTAGCTGAGGCAAAGAAATGAATCTGGATTCGTCGTTAAAGGCGACTTGATACCATTCGGTTGCAGTTCAATCCCTTCGAGCGCTACACCTCTCCAAACGGAGGCGACTTTGCGTGGGTGTCAATGGTAATACACGTAATAGGCACCCCGATAGCAATTGTCTACCAAACAGGCACCTTGCGAAGGTACGGACTCATAGGAAGGCCCGTAGTGAATGTGCTGTCTCTGTATGGATGGTGGACAATGACACAATTAGAGCTATGCTAAGTGTCGTTTTATGTGACAATCTTTTCGACTATTGGTCTGTCAAGGGCATCCTGAGCATAGTCGCCGTGTAACATACATATCTCTTGTCCACTGGTCCCAACATCTCCTCATAGTAAATTCAGAACGGCCTAGGTGGCGAGCTAATTGCATAGCTGACCACCCGGGTTCCATCATCCCTATGATTCTTCTCTCTCGAACTCTGACAGATACTTATATTGCCTCTGATGGCAGTATAATAACATTTCCAGTTAAAAAGCATCCCTTTGCCACAGATTAAATTTGCTCAAAGAAACACTGCTTACCTGTTTTACTATCCAAAGAGAACAAAGTTCAACACCATCTGATGATATTAGGCAATGCACAATCCTGCTGCATGCATATCTAAACATTTACATATCTGCCTTATATGTTGTTCATGCCAAGTTTCGTAACAATCAGTCTTACTTCATGGTGAGCAAATTCTTATGGCAATAAGTATATATATATATATATATATATATATATATATATATATATATATATATATATGAAAGATTCCAAGTGATAATGTTTTATTTTTTAATTTAAATTAATTTTAACTCATTGACTAGATAACTATTTTATATTATATATCTTTTGCGTGTTGGGATTTTGCATCGTTTATGTGAATTCATGGAATTTTCATTTTGGGTAGTAACAATTGTCTATTGGAAATGTTTGACACCTTGTATCGTTCAAATAGCTAATTTATTAAAAGCTGGATACCAAATTTATAAATTTTATATGAAGTTCGTTCAAAAAGTCCATAGAAATTCTAAGAGATCACGCTCGAATCAGCCAAAATGATTTATTTTAAAGAAATAATTGGGATTCAGTGATAGCTTTCGAAGTCTCAGTTACACGTATCATCATGATCATGACATCATGACGCTTTTCTCCCCTCAAATATTCTTTGTCCTAATTTTTCTGGCCGACAAGAATCTCATCACCTTCTTTGGAAGGTGATTCACCAGAAGCAACCCATTGTTTTTAATGTTGCTTGGTTTCCATCAAATAACGATGAATCCATTTATCAACGAATGTGACAAAATGTCGAGGTAACAATCATACTTTGATTTGGCAGCAAATGACTTTCCAATTAAAACTAACATATGAATCAATGTCAGATTTGTACTGGCTACATTTAATAATTAGAAGCACCCAATGGTGACAGAAACTTATCTTAACTTATTCAAATACAAAAACCTTTTGAACCATACTCAATTTTCTTTATGATTTTCCGTTTCTTTGTTCATCATGCTTTGGTGTATTCTTATCTATAATTTGAACTTTATGTTCTTGTTATTCTTCTTTAAATAGTATGCCTTAGAGTACTTGATTTCTTTCTTAATTGGTTTGTTGTTCAATTTTTTTAAAATTTCGTTCTAGGTTTTTGATACCTAAGAAATTTTATTTTTCTTATATTACTGAATATTATTTTAATTATACGCACGCACACATACTCTCTCTCTCTCTCTCACACACACACACACACACATATATATATATATATATATATATATATATATGTATATGTATATGACATTACTACTATTATAAATTTATATTAATTGTAAAATATTTTATCATTTTCAACTAGAATTGCGAAATTGTAAATAAATCTGAAACATTCAATAAAGTATGCTAATTAATATACAATAGTAAATATTGTTCTAATGACTAAGAAGTATGTAATAATGTTTTTGTTTAAGATATCTTTGTAAATATTTATGTACACATAAGCAAACTATTTACAAAGTTCGCTTAAATCAGAATTAATTAAGGGAGTTTAGGTTATGGTTGTGTCATTTTAATTGTAAAATTTATTTAACTTTAAACAAATATGTGTTTAATTTAAAATTTATAATTAGTTAAATAGTAAGAAAGTTCATTTATGTTAAATTTAGCTTTTCAGAGAAACCTTCCTGCCTCACTGTTATGAAGTATAAAGACTTACTTTCTTATAGGAATTTATAATTTTTGAGTAATGATCAATACATTTTTAATGAAAATGTTGTAGCAGCGACATATCACTTTATATCCTACTTTAAATGCTTAATGCTTATGTCGCAATTTCTTGTAATATAAGGAAATAGGGACAATGATCCATGGATCTACTTGGCGATCGCCCGTTGCGGAAGCTGCTACCTTTAATTAACCGGATATAAAGAAGCTAAACCACCCCAGTTGATGACGATAGCCTAGTTAATGCTACGTACAATGGAAATACCTGTTTATAAAATTCCATAAATCTTTGTATAAAATAAATGTCAAATTAAGCAAACACATTCTTTATCATTCCTTTCACTCCGACATGCAGACGTGCCAGCACGATTCTCAATCATTTCTCGGTTGACATGTTGGCATGACGGAGCAGCATTATCCTATTCACATCCACCTGTCACACGTTCGTGACAGATCCTTCGAAGATTGTAAAAAATGATATATATATATATATATATATATATATATATATATATATTATTTAATTTATTTTTTTTATAAATAATATTTTACTACTATATTATTTTAATATTATTAATTATTATAATCTTATTACTTTATTATTATTTTATTATTTTAATACTAATATTATTTTACTATTAATATTTAATATTTATTTTAAGTGCCATTTTTTATTTTAAATTATATTATAAATATTGTGTTATATTTTTTATTTAATTTAGTTTAATATTTAAATTCAAAAATTTGAAATTTTGGGGATTTAGGCTTTGCGACGAAAAACAATCCACCCTGATGAGACCAAGGAGACAGCTGGCACCAACTGTATTTTTATATCTATCATCACCAAATGGCAGTATGAACACTAATGCATTAAAATGTTAAACAGTCAAACATAATATAAACTCAAATACAAATAACAAAATATGGAGTTATTCTTATTGATTAATCCTGCTTTATAAATCTCTTTCGTAAATCGCTATAGCGAAAGATTTATTGAAACAATTATAAAATTAAACCAGCAACAATGTATAAGAAAAGTATAAAATTAATCTACAAAATGATGTCTCACGAAAGTTGATCATTTTAAAGGAAATTCTTGGGTTAAGATGATAGATAAACATTTTAAATACATTTAGCAGGTGACGGCTCAAGACAGGCTGAGAATACCTGAACAAGTAAAATGATAAATAAGATTTAGTAACGGGTCGCTACTTCGTGTTCTAGCTCGAACACGGTAACTTATGAGCATTTTTTTTTTAAAAATTACATTTTCATAAGATAAAGTTTGTAATCACAATATTTGAACACACGCAAAATAAGCATTTCAGAAAAAAAAAATTCCACTTTCAAACAGCCGAGAATCTAAAATTTTCATTTTTATTTTCAATATATTTTTGTATTTTCAAATTTATACGGTATCTACAAATTTAAATATTTTAAAATAATTTTCTTAACTTTTCAGAATATTTTCTCATAATTCTGATTATAAGTTTAGTTGTATTAGACTTTTGATTGTTTTAAATTTAAATTTCTATTGGACACCGCGAAGAATAATTAAAAAACACCTAAGTCTAAAGGGTTGAATTTAGAAAAAAAAAATCTTTTGCTTCTAATCCATTATTCTAAGCAAAGCTATTATTCCATTGTATAATACAGAACAACTAAAAATATTTGAACACTTTGTATTGATAAGAAAAAAAGAAATTCTATATTTCTTCAAATATATAACGGTCATAAAAAATGTTTTACCAAGGAAAAATAATTTAATTTTTTATGGGTTAATGAAATCATTCTGCACACTATTAACTCAAATAGAAATAACTGGCTGAATAATGTATAAGATATGAAACCTTGTACTAGAATTTAGAAAGATTATACAATTAAAACATGGAAAGAAACTATTGTTCAATGTTTTTATCATTTTACTGTACTCTACCCCTTAAATTCATAATATATGACACAAATTTTTAAGGGAAAGAAAAATAATCAACATTTCTTGCAAAGCATAAAAGCCAAGTCCCCTCCTAATACAAGTAGCTATTATCGATAATGTATTTCAAACACAAATTCCCCCGTTAAAACAAATAACATTCATATAAGTAGTCTATAGATAATTGATATATATCGATGTACATTTTAAAAACTACGCCACTACTTCAATTCCCTTACTGTTTACGAGAGTGCCAATTTTAACTTTTCAGGAACATGACTTGAAATTAAGGTGTGAGCAAATGACTTTCAAAGAGAAAAGATCAATTGCTCCCTTGTTACAGGTTTCCTTCGCGAAAAGGGGAAATTATATCCATTTTATTCTACACCAAAGAGATAACCAAGCACAAGTGTTCTAACACTGTGTACGATAAAATTTCCAGTGCTGTGTTTGTTAATTTATTTTTCGCTCTGTAGTTGTTTCCTTTTAAAATGCGTTTGCTTCCTTTTATTGAATAAAAGAAATAAGAAATACTTCTAAATTAGCCATCAAAAATGGTTTTGTAGCCTTTTGTTCAATGACAATCTTAGCGGTGGGTTCAGTTGTTTATGAGGAGAGATTATTACGCGTTTGTTTAAAATGATATTAAATAAATCTGACTGAATAATAATGATAAACTGTTCAAAAGATTTGTGCTTATACATAAAAGTTAAGATGAAGCGAATAATTATGATGTTTTGAACCATTTGAATTTGTCGGATATGAGCATTTATCCACTTAATAAGTGTTACTTATATTTTAATGAATAGCTAATAATAATAGACATTCGCACAAAATGTATCTTAATACTTTACTTTTAATTGGATTTCCTATGATTAGTTTCTTGATGTTTGTTTTGGTAAAAGAATATTAGAAAAGAATATGAATAAAAAAATTAAAAATATTCGTTCTGTGTGTATAAATAAATTGATCGCATTGTAACTGTAATTTGACTTTAACTTTATATGTATTATTATCGTTTATAAATATATTATTCTACTTGAAAATCTAAATTTCACTCACATTTGAGGAAAGTTTTCAAAAGAATTCTCTGTTTTATCCAGAATTATATTCGTGAAGTTATGCATATTTTTTTCAAGTTGAAACAAATTTACATAGGATAGTGCTGTGTGAAAATTACAATATATCCAGTTAGAGATAGCCAGATGTACAAAGTTGGAGAAAGAACTTATTGATTAATAGTCGATCTTGTCATCTGAAAATATATTTTAACGATGAAACATGTTGTGTCAAGATTCGTACCGAAGCTCTAGTACGGCAATCAGGAAACTTAAATGAAATTGTAGAACAAAAATATATTTTAAAAAGATTCCTTGAATTGTGATGGTTTTCTTCCTTGTACATTATAACCATCTTCTAAATTACGATAATTTTAAGTTATTTGATGAAATGCTATCGTTTTGTGTGAAGTTTACGAAGCAGTTATTTAAATATTAAAAAAAAATTTATGATAAAGTTATTAAACTAATCAAATATCAACTAAGTTAAATAATTATTTGTAAGTCTGATATAATGAAATTTTATTTGAATAAATTTATCCTTATAATGTTAATACTGAAAGGCAATTGAAATCTGAAAAAAAAATTTCAAAATTTAAAGGAACAAAATAATATTGTTACAACCAAAATTTAAAGTACTATTAAGGATTTAACAATTATTTTACCTTACAGGCTTTTACATCTTCAGCATTTAATATACAAAAAATTTACACTTGAATCTTTTTAATCTATTGAAAATGTTACGTTTTGTGTAAATGCTGTCTAAGGTTTGGAAGTAAATCATATATATATATAACACATGGATCAATAAGTTCCGAGACTAACCCAGAGATGGCACTCGTAGTAAACCAGTAACCAGGTCTTTCTAGAGTACTAACCTTTGCTTGAAACGTGTCAAAATGTTAAGTCGATTGGACCAGAAACAGCTGAGTTATCGAGGTTGGAGTAAAGTCGTTTTGT
>BMAW01079083.1:11202-21488 GCA_019974015.1 Nephila pilipes | reverse complement strand
TATATATATATATATATATGAAACTAGATTTTTTTAATTAGCGGAATAAAGGAGTTTCAAAAGTTTCAGAAAATTTTATGGGTTTATTATTACAATAAGTAAAAGCGGCAATTATATCATGTCAATGGCGGATGCAGCGCAATTTACTTCCATTGGCTACATAGCTATGTCAGATGAAGAAGATATTATTCCTGTTCAGAATTTGAATTCAAAGATTTCTTCAGATCATGTGGTAATATATTAAGTATCTTTATATATTTTATCTGTGAACGAAAAGTCCAATAGGATATATTCTGTGACGACTTGTGGTCACTCAAAGTTCAAGCTTACCGTAACACTACCACTTTAAGAACGAGCCAGTCTTTCTGGCAAGAACTCAATTCCTTTGGTTACCCACTACATAAGATTGTACTGAAAAACAATCATAGAGACAGGAACCATATTGAATTTACCTGGTTCTCTCTTCTAGTTTTTGTACTTTCTTCTTTGCTGTTTATATTAACTACCAGATCGTCAGCTTATGTTTGTTACCTATTTAAATTCTTTTTAAATGTTTTTATTATATTGTTGGTATTAGAATATGTAGCGTCTAATATTCTTGTGTGATAATCAATTGCCTTGTGATCGGGAAACTATTGTGTTCACCTCCAAAAACCAGAATTTCAACGTTCTCTCCGGATTTGAAACCGTCAGCTAGTGTTGATTCATCTTCATTTATGGAGCGTGGTCACATAAATTAGATGCTCATTTGGTTTTGTATCAGAAAATAAGATACACTTTCCACTACAAACGTAAAAGTATAAGAAAAATTAGACGAATTTAATTTAATTTAAGGGAAATCAGTATTTATATACATAACATGAATTTACTTGAGGACATTTAATCATCCTGTCGACTTTGAATGTAAACAATATTTCATTAATAAAGAAGGCGAATCACATTCAAGTTCAACTGTCCTTTATTGGCTTTGCTTTTTAGGTAAAGGCTGCGCAAGATTGGCAGGTTGGGTCGAAGATAAAATAAGTGCTTACATTTGGCGGTTTAACCGCAGTACCTCCTGCAGTGGCGAGACGATAAAGAGTACTATATTTCTCAGAGTATTACATTATATAATAAGGAATTTCAATGAGATACATCATAGAACACGTGGTACAGGACTTGGGATTCTAGGGAATGTTAAAATAGACAAGGTGTCCAATAGGGATTATTTTGACTGATTTACAATCGTGGGAAAAAATGATTAAAGAAATTTTATGAGCGCTACATCTAATTAACGAAAAAATAATTAGGAATGGGATCAGAAAATAAGAATGAGCACTTTTCTTTTGAAATAAGGGGAATATGATAGAATAGAAAATTGTAAATTATTATTGAGAGAAATTATTAAATTAAAGTTACATCATTACATATATATGTATGTGTATATATATATATATATATATATATATATGTATATAAAACACAACAAAAATATACATTTAAGCTAATAATTAATTACAGAAATATTACAAAAAGCAAATGCAATATATTATATAACTATATATGATACATATATAAGAAGTATAGTTTATAATTGAATAATTTTAAAAAATAAGATAATAAAAAAGCATAAAAATTAAAGAAATAAAAATACATTTAAAAGAAAATTTAGTTAAAAACGAGATAAATTAGTTAAAAATATTATTTCTGCTGATATAGTTACAAAAATTTTACCTGAATATTGAACCCTGACAAGTAAAATTGTTTAAACACGTTTTATGGATTTATAACATCCCATTCATCAAATTACGTATAAAAAATAAGTAAAACTCATAATATATTTGAATTAGGATATGCTATCCAAAATTTGGACCCTTCAAAACAAAATAAAGTTCCAAAAGCATGTTATCGAAATAAAATCATAATTCTAATTCATTATACTTAAAATAATCAATCTATTATTGCAAATATTTACTATATATAACTTTCGAAGAGATGTTATCTGAAAATGCTTCATTCACATTTTCAACAATGTTTGACTTCCTACAAAATAGCATTGTTTTACATCTCTTAACATCATTTATTGAATGTAATGTTGAAAATATTTTTAAGGAGAAATGATTAATATATAATCTGAAATTTACTTAATAATTATGAAATGTGCTTAAACTATAGTAGAATAATTTTTTTAATCAACTTATAGCACGCTTTTTTATCATTAGATATTTTTCTGAACAATTAGTAACTAAAATAATATTTTGTAGAATATAATTAAATTGATATTTCCACGGAAGCAAGCATAAATACTGTCATTCCAAAATGGACTTAATAAATATGAAAATTAAAAGATTCTTCTGTTTTCATACACATTACTGTCAAATTTACTATCATAATTTAATTTTTTTCAAAGTAATCTATTCCAATTACATTTTCATTAGATTCAATTAAAGTCAAATTTGTACGCTAATATGATAGGTGTGTTTTAAAATCAGAATTCTTTATATGATTTAACATAATAAAGTCATCACAATATATCTGTAAAAAATTCAAATCATTATTACCTGTAGAATTATGTCCACAAGCATATAAATAAATATTGTCTAGACTATTATTGGTCAATCCATCTTTTGGAAGGCCTTTAACATGTCTATTTTTTAAATATCTAATTAAGTATAATTTTCTTTCAGTACGAAATGAACAAATGAATCAAATTTTTCATAGAATAAAATATTATTAATATCATGTTTCTTAAAAGCAATTGTATATAAAAGTAATTTTACATAAAATCATACATATTTATTCAATTAAAAAGATCTTCGATTTTATTTTCGAAATTCATACTTGTTGTTTTTAATTGATTTAATAATATCTAGGCTTCTTTAAATTAATTGCTATTTAAACTCTTTATAGTTTCTTGAAATAATTTTTTGAAATAATTTATCAGCTTTTGCAATATAATTATATAGGCAATTAGTAAAATTTATTAATGTAATTATTTTTTCGATACTTTGGAATTAAAAGTATATGAATATTCATTGTTATTAATTTGAAAGCCATTTTTTTAAACATTGTAATGATTATACATTATTCATTTACCTATGAAATTGTCTTTTCTATTAATGCATTATTTTTTAAGTATTCATTATTTTATTGTAGTACTATTTACAAAAAATTCATTACTACTATCAACTTTATTTACATATCCTATCACAAAACCTATTTGAAGCTCTATAATTTGTTTTACAATTCATAACTTTTTATTGTTCCTATTTTTAAAATATAAATGTTATAAATACCTTCATTAATACATCGTAATTGTATTAATTTTCTACACAAAAGGGTAATACATAATTTATTCATAATTTAGTAATAATATTTACAATCTCATTACTAAACAGTCGCTCAGCAAATTACAATATTTTACACCTCATACACATTATATTTATCAGAACGAACAAATCACATGTACGGATAATCATAAATCAATATTTTGTAATATTGTGAATTACATTCTGTGATATTCTGTATATCATTAAGATTATTATAATTGAAAATAAAACAATTATTTTTTTTTGTATCCAAAAGCTCTTTTTATATTTCAATATTTTTAAGTGAATGAAGATAATTCTTGTTGAATTCATTCATGAACATAATTATGCAATATTCTTCACTATATAATTTTTGTTATTATTACTTTTAAAATTATATCTTTGTGCAAGATAATGAGAAAATTTCAGAATAAGAATTACAGACATTGGCTATCTATTTTATTGTCTGTGGATACTTATATTTATATTGAGCAGAAAATAAAGTATTGAATATGTTTAATGTAATAGAAATGACTATTTACTTCACAAATCTTACTCTTTATAGCTTCTTTAACAATATATATATATATATATATATATATATATATATATATTATAACGTCGTGACCCCCAAAATTAGTGGAATGGATTGCAAGCATGAAGGAATCACACGGCTTAAAAAATCCTTCTTTGTTGTTCATTTGTATGAGCTATATTCAAGTTAGAAGGCGTTTTGGCCTTATTACTCTTCGAATATATTATAAACGAAATATTCATACAAAGTACTACCAAAAGGAATATATCCACATGAATTTAGTCTCCAAAAGATATAATTTATCAAAATCACAAGAGTAGGAACATAGCCTAAATTGCATCCTATCTCGCTCACTGCTTACGGAATCGTCTTCCTTCACTCTCTTCGCCAGGATCCTCTCTTTTTATTTTTTTTCTCCTTTTTAAATCCCAGGGTAGGGATGATTCACGCACTCCTTCGATTCATTTTCATTTTTGATTGGGCAGGTAAATTTCACAGACAACTTCCGTTTCCGTCCCTCAACACTATTCGCTTTTATCGGCCAATATTAAGTTTAAAGCACGTGCATGCAGATGTCGGACGTCAAACGGCTAGGCCCTAAATCACCATACATATTTATTTCATGGTCCACAATCCTACACAAAGGTTAATCAACAATGCCACGTCTGTGCAGCAGAGTCAGGTGTTCATGAATGTAGATTACCCCAGAGATGTATCATTTATTGCTTTGGAGTAGTAAATGTTTTACTACGCCTTTGAATGGGAAATTGGGAAACACAAAAGGCAGTTCAATACAAAGGTCTCTGACGTGGGCTTAACTATACCATACGTTACAATACATATATATATATCGTGGAGTGCAAAACTTAAGCTACACTTTCTTGCCATAACTTCATGAAATATCATCTAAGAGACATGAAATTCAGAAATAAACGACAGTATTTTGTGCTTAAGCAATAACGGAAGTATAGTTACGCAAAAATGAATATACTGTATACGGAGTGGAATCAAACTAAAAAAGGCTTTATTGAATTCTTGGTATCCTTACACATGATTGTCTGTCCCAAAGGAAGAAAATCAAGCAGATGTCCCATAGTATGGGTTGTGCCCTCCCGTTATTGCAAAGGTTTCTTCGCACCGTCTCCCCAAACTCAACTTCAGATTGCCCAACAGTTCCAGAGGTAAGAGTGCTCATTCCACAATCAGCATCTCAGTTATTGGGTGTTCCCCGTAGGATCTAATCATCCCGCAAGGCTTCTCTCCAAAGCATACCACCCATATTCTATCAGATTTAAATCTAGGGAGTACGCTGTCCATTCCATTCGAGTGATATTTTTACTTTCCATTTTGCCCAACCTGCATCTTTACATTGTCATCTATAAAAATTAAATCTGGTCTGATAGCACGTAGGAACAGATTCACAAGGGAAAAAGGATCCCTCATTACAATAGCGACTCAGGTTACAGAACTCCAGTCGAAAATGTATAGCTCAGTCCATCTGTTGGGCGTAATGTCTCCCCAGACGACAATTCAAGGTCAGTCATAACTGTATAATTCAGTAATGTTACTGGGATGAAACCGTGTCCCTACTTCTCTCCAAATCAACTGGTGTTGCGAAAAACTTGTGGCACTGAAATGACTCTCATCCGTAAGGAGGACACGATTTCATTGTCCACGATATGTCCAGTTTTTGTGCTCCTTACCCCATTTTAAACAATGCCACCAATGGCCAACTTTCAAAGGGATGCAACGTTCAGGACGCCGGGTGAATAGGCCGCCATTGTGTGCTGAACTGTACACAATAGCTGAGAAATGGCCCTAGCTAACTGATATCGGATTATTTTCACCTGCAGGACGATATATCGGTCATCCACTGCAGTTGTGTTCCAAGGGCGACCACCAAAAACTTTTCTAACACTTGTACCTATGGTTTGGAAGACTTTCCAAGCGCCTGAAACGATACTTTTGTTGATTGCAAAATCTTTAGCTTCACTGCTCAAACAACAACCCTCTTCCAGCTTTCCGATTATTCTCCCGCGTGTAAAGTCGTCCAGGTAATTCCTTTTAGCCATATTTTACGAAAGAACTCACTTGCACTTTCAGTGAATATATTTAATTGCACCTCCATTCTTCCTTTTATTGTGGTCTTGAGCTGCACGCGTTTTACGTACACTCTCGTCACCCATGACGTTTTGTTCCTGGCATTTGCATACACATCCCCTTTCTATTGAATTACATGTTCATGGTATTGATCGCAATAACTCCTTTTCTGCAATTTCAAATCTATCTGCTAAATATTTTACATTTTTGCTTACGTTTTGCACACCAGAGTATATATAAATATATTCCCAATCTCTTTCGGATTAAATAGTGGCCTATACATACAATAGTCTTCTTTTCAAAATTAAGCATTTATTCTTAGGAAATTTGTTATGCATTTTACCTACATTTGGAAGCAACTGACTATAAAAAGTAGAGCATATCACTTAAAAGGAGTTCGATAATGAGCAAAAAGAAAACGGCAAGAACTACTAATGGTTAACAAGAATCTAAATATCCCTGAATTAGGAAGTCCAGGAATTCTGCTGATCTTTCATATATATTAGGCTTTTGATGCTAACATCTTATACGCGACTCTTGAAAAAGAAGTTGACTCTCCAGTTAAGAAGGGCACAGAAGTTGCTAAATCTGATTGTGTGTAAAAACAGATACTATTGAAATAGAAGTTAAAAAGAAGAAAAGGAAATGATTACGAAAGTTTTTTTACTATACACACACACAAACATATATATATATATATATATATATATATATATATATAATGGAACACACTAAAATTATGTATATCATATCATCTAAGCTATCCATGTTACACATAAATAATATATATTGGAATAACACAATTCTTAATAATGATAAAATTTGAAGGATAATGATACGAAATTGAGAGTAAACATAAAAAATTTTCAATGAAAGATTTAAAAGAGATGATTTGAAAATGATTCTCGACTAAGAATAAGAAACTACAAAGCAAGTATATAGCTTAATTCAAACAATCAGTATCAGGATGGGGACTAATGGGTGGGTTAAACATGTTTATGGATCCAAGTCTTCCGAAGAAATAATTATTTTGTTATAAAATTGGAAATAATTGCTAAACGTAAATACCAAACAAGAGAGAATGATAATAAAACTACCAAAATTCAGGTATATGACACAAAATTGCTTCCATAATTAAATCGACATAATAAAATAATAGATAAATCTTACTAAATAATTTGCTGAAATATAATATACATACATTTAAATGTTATTAATAATCATCGATATGAATATAAAGTTAAAATTTTGAATAAAAAGACGCTCGTAAACTCTCCTCACGGTAAATAGCAACTGACTGGTACACACATATCGTAGCATTACTAATCGGAAGATTATTCTAATAAACTGAGAATGAAATACTCAGAATGAAAGAATTATGAGCAATAATATAAGTCATGAAAATGAAAACGCAGAATTTCCAAGTAATTGTAAATCAATCAGTGCTGAATATTACATTGAGAATAAGACTCCCTTTATTAAATCAAATAAATGGAATACTTATTTCTATTATACGTGTATTCTTTCAGTGAAGTACTCGGAGGTATGATTATTTATCATATCAAAGGGATTTCTTTTCGAGTTATTCTTATTGTTTCTTAATAATAAGAATTAGATAGCATAAAACGTAATTAACACCTAGTTCCGATCCAATCATAAGCCCATCAAAGCGTGATTAGAATCTCGATGTCCTTATCTCGGCTTCGAAATGAGCTTATCGGAATCCGGTTTAATATTATTCCTGGAGTGTGTAAATACCCGGAGTGGCAAATATTCCCTTGATCTAGAAATTATCCCGCTGTTATAGGAAATTAAAAAAAGCTTTGTTCGGATTTTGGCAGAGGAATAACTGTATTTATATTTATGTTCTTCTAAGACTTCTTTTGTCAGTGTTTAAATACTCCCCACATTTGTTCTATTTTGAGATTAATCTTAAATGCAGCCTTTTGTTTAAATTACAATAATGTATGATTTAATCGATTTCAAATGCTTTAGATTTGTGTGTTATTATTTTATTCATTAAAATCTCGTTTCATAAATTATGTTATTTTAAATTGGTATTTCTAAATTAGAAATGTTTTTACAAGATCTAATAGTAATTGTCAAGTTATATGGAATTTTATATATGAGAAAAGTTCATTGGATGCAAAAATAAATTTATCAGCATCTTAAGTTTTATTAGATGTAAGAAGTAAGTCTAGACGTTTTTATTAACTCAATATTTTATGCAAAAAGGAATAATATTTTCAGGACAATAAAAGGAAAAATACTCGATCTCCAAGTTTATCGATATTCCAGAAGTTAAATACAATCTCGTTAAAATTGTCAATGTTATATATAAATGTCTGTATGTGTGTGTGATTTCTGTGACATATATTTCATATTAATACTTACATGTTATTTCGTATTTCGATATTCCCAATAGAAATGAATACTTTATTGGAAATAGTTGTTATAGTTAAACATAATACATCTCTATGGAATTTGGGTTTTGTTATAAATGAATATATTTCCAGGTAATATGATCATTTCTTAATATTGGTTTTCGTATCGATGAAATTCACCGATGTGTAATAGTGGCTTATATTCAACGCGCACTAGTGAAAGTAGACACATTTTACTATTCGATCAGAATTAACGATTTCTTCCACATTCTATAACAAATGAATAAATAAATAAATAAACGACGCACCAAAAAGGATTGGCCGATGGATAAGAAAATTATGTACAGAATAGAACATGATTAAAATTTCAAAAAAAAAATGAATGATTTATTTCAGATATACATAGTTACAAATTAACCAGTTTAATAAGATGTTGACCCATCTCTAGCCTGGATGCAAGCTGCCACATGACGTGGCATAGAGTGATAAAGCTCCCTGGTGGTCTCCTGCTGTATTCCTTGCCAAATTTGCTCCGATTGTCGGGCTAAATCATCAACATTCCCTGATAAATGCAGTTCCCTTCCCATCATATCCCAGGCATGCTCGATTGGAGAGAGATCTGGATGGGCAAAGAAGTGTTTGACAAGCTGTAAGATAGTTCATAGTAACACGTGCCGCTTGTGGTCTGGCATTATCTTGCTGAAAAATAAAGCCAGGGTACTACAGATGGAACGGTAGCAAAACAGATGTCATAATGTTGTCGACGTACCACTGTACTGTAATTGTGCCTCTAATGACGACCAAAGGAGTCTGGCTATCAAGGGAAATGGCACCCCACACCATAACTTCTGATTGTGAGGCGTGCAATAGTGAAAGCAGGATCGGCACGCTGCCCGGGGCGTCTCCAGACACGTCTTCGATGATCGTCAGGACACGGTTATAAGCGGGATTCGTCGCTAAACTCCTTATGTCAGCAGTCAACATTATTCCAATTTGATCGAATCAAGCACCACTGTAATCTGACTCGACAGTGTGCAGGCGTGAGTGGCAGATGACGTAGTGGTCGGTACGAGCGTAGATATCTTTCTATCAGCCCTCTGTGAATGGTCATGGTGGACATCAGGCCCTGAGACTGCTGATCTGACAAGTTTTATGTTCTTCCGACCTGCTGTGGCCCTAGGTCGACATCTACCATCATGAAGCTGTAATCTGCCATTGTCCACCCATTCTTGCTAGCCTCTTCTTTCGGCAACTTTTCGGATTCCTCTTCTTTCCATTGCTTTAATTCAAAGGACGAACGATTCTCCTTTTTGCCCAAACTGTTTCTTTCAATTCAATGATACGACTTCTTTCAAACTCTGACAGTTGCTCGTAATGAGCTCGAATCCTGCGGCGAGGCATTTTTTCCATCGTTGAAAGGTATCCTAAATCGCAATGTAACAAAAAATTTGACCATGAGATGGAGAATCGCTTCTTATATACACCTGCTGATTGTGCAGTTCCGATGAGCTCTAGCTCTCGCTATTTATTCGTTGGACATCAAATTTTAATTATGTGCATGTTTGCTTCAAATGTCTTTGCATACGAATTTTTATTATAATCGGGCAACTCTTTTTTTGCGTCCATTTTTTTTTTTTTTTTTTTTTTTTTTTTTTGTAGAGAGTATTTAAAATGCCAAGGCAATAATCTATGTCTATGTTTGAGACTGGATGTTAACAAAACGATGAATAATTATGGTGATGCAACAACATTGTAGAATACAATAGCTCTTTGGGTGGCTAATAATTATAACTGTTACTCTTCCTTAATACCAGCCCCAATGTCCACACTGGGTTTTGGAGAGAAGTATATAAGATGAATGAGGAATCACATGAAGTGTCATCTGGTCTTTATGTAAAATTACGAGGTTTTTAACCAAAAGTGTTGAAAATCAGTACCCAAAAAAAAAAAAAAAAAAAAAAAAAAAAAAAAAAAAAAAAA
>BMAW01079083.1:0-11102 GCA_019974015.1 Nephila pilipes | reverse complement strand
CTTACCTCTGATGCGATGCTCATGATTATTACTGTATCACAAAACACAACATAAAGGTATAGTATAAAACGCCTAATACTACTCATTTCTTAAAACAAGGTTTAAAAAATTTGTGATGATTAAAATCATTTAAATCCAATTGCTCAGTAAGGAAAACAGATATCGTAGCAACGAAAAGTTGTTTAGTAGTTGTTTTCTAAAATTTAAATGATGTAACAATAAATTAGTAGTAACATTTTAAGAATAGTAAATTTATTACATTTCATCATTATTCGAAAGTAAATATAATATTTTAAAGCTTTAACTATTAATATGTTCTGTTTGAAATAATATTGGATTTGAAACTTAAACATATAAACAATATGATGAAACAATAACTCAAGTTATCTCCTTCAATTGGAAATTCCTTAATGCTTAAGAAAGCAATAATTTATATTCCATTTTCTTACATATTAAATACCAATTCCTAGAGTTTAATCCATGATATTTTTGATTTTATCATCAGGTATTTATGATACTGCTTCAGAATTTAGAAAATATATGCTTTCTTCAAGTAGACGGAAAAAAATTAATTGTAGAATAAAGGAATATTTCGATGGCTGTGTTCCCATAACTGGGGAAAATATGATGTTTGATTTCTTCAGATTATATTTAAAAGCTTCTCGGAGAAAATGAATGTTTTTGTTGTCCAAAAATATGTGTATTCAACGCATTGTCTATTCAATATCAATTTCGAAAGTCTTCTGAACTAGGCGATACCATGCATGTGAAATTTAATGCCTAAATTTAAAATTTCGGTATATTTCGAATATTTGTTTCAATTTGAAATTCTGAATAAACTTCATTCCTTATATCTATTGAAGTACTTCGTGAGAAATTGACGAAATGAATCACATTTACGATATTAATTTACAATCAATGGGACTTCTGTGGAAATATCACGCTTGTAAAAGTTTGGTAATCCCACATATTCAATAAAAAATAAATATTGATATTAATTCTAATGCTTAAAGATTTTATAAAAGTAATAATGCTCTAAAATTTCTTTCTTAGTATTATTTTAATAATTTAAATAAAAAAAGTGATGCTCGAAAGTATTTTATGTTCAAACTATTGATAATACGCATTAGCCGACTGGTCATTACTACAATCTCGCTGATGGTATTTATTGCATCGATAAGGGATTTCGAGTTTTAATGACACTAAAGAAACATTGCATATCGAGCTGATATTTATTAAATATGTTGAGAGTCCAAGTGCCTTTGCTATGGTATGGAGATAGGGTGCCAGTTCAGGTACCGTACTTGTCATTTGATCCATGTTTAAAATTACGAGGTCTGTCGCCAATAAATCTCGTGTTGCGCCTAAGCGAGAGGAGAATAAAAAATCAAGAAAAAGTATGATTCTGGATAAATTTTGTGTGAGATTTAAAATTTGGACTTATCGAGTATATTTTTGGGAGTAGAGATTCTATTGCATTAGGGTTGTTGGTGTTTGACATATATATAAATTGTGGATTCTGCAAAGGTAGATTTTATTAAGAGTCGTTTTTTTAAAGCCCTATAGATTTAGATTACACTTATCAGTATCAAATGCAATGTTTTTTAGGAAGCACAAAGACTTTTCATGCATATTTAATCACAGATTAGGAACTCTTGAAAAAAAATTGTTTCGTTGAACCTGTGTTTTCTAACAAACGCTAAATACAATAAACATAGTTGTTTGTCATACAGGAGTTTTGACAGCATTAATTTATTTTATGTCAACTGGAAATTCGTAATTTTAGCAACTTTAAATTATTTTAGTTACTTCTGACCTTTAATGTCCCAATATTTAAATAAATTTAAGGAATCGAGATTTATTTTGCTATTATATGAAAATTATTGCATCATTACTTCTCTTTAATTTCATTGTGTACTCTTCAAAAACTTGTGTAAGTGTGTAATGCCGGACATCACTTTCTTAACTCGGACGTGTCATTATTGGTCGATGTTTAAAACATTCAAGAATCAGTGGTCAAATGAATCGAAAGACAAATAGAAATGATAATTAAGATACTTTAATTCTTATCTTTAACTATTCTTAGATCAACCCCTTGCTTACTATTTCTTTGGATTATTCCCTAAACGCTTCAGAATATAACGTTAGGTATACAAATTAATTCTTATCTGTACCAAAATAATCTAGTTCAAATCCTTTTTTGAATGATTCACGGATCTTACATGGTTCCTACATCGCTGTCATATCATAAGCCCTTAATTTTAATTTGATTTGATTGCTTATTAACGTCGCTATTGGCGAAGGATTTCATAATTTTAAACTTCATTGAAGTAAAGAGGAAGACACATGATCTAGCATTTTCTTCTCCAAACTTATACCCCATAACAACGGGAGTAATGAGGATCCCGACTAGATTTAACGTTCATCAGCCAAGCTACTCGACAGGTCTTACGTGGCACTAGGGCTTGAACTCCCAACACGACAAAAACAATACCGGCAACAACGTACACTTGGAAACCGCAACACTCACTCTCTTTTACGAAAACTAATTACAGTATTAAATACTTCGTTGCTGATAAATTGAATTTCTCATTACTTTTTAATATTTTCTTCAGCAATTATAATCATTTGCATGCTCCCTCTATTTGAAGATGTTTTCAATTCATAAAATATCGGATGTGAATGTCTGAAATTGTTATACGTCGAAAAATACGATGTTAAGTCCCGCTCTAAGATAAGTAAAACTCTAACAATAAATAAACATTTTTTTTACAAAGCTAGTTACATTAGAAAAACTAATTTGATTTTTCAAAATTCTTTAATTTTCAGAACGACATTTATTGCATTTTTATCATCTAAAATGGGAAATTTCATACATAAAAAGTTCGAGTTATTTTAAATTCTATGGCCCTTTCTCAGATTTGAGAGGAACACTCTAAAATATATTTCTTGATGTTATCGTCATGAATCTAATAATAATCTTCGATTTGAAAAAAAATCACGTAAATATTTTATTAAACATCCAACTTAATGACGAAATAAGTATAATATGACATAAAATAAGTATTATAAAAATGCCATTTTCATACATAACAAGGCATGATGTTAAAACTATTTGAAATCCAAGCACTTTCTCAAATATCATAAGAAACTCTCTAAAGTATATATTACTAAAATACATTCCCTGGTGTTATTGTCATGATTGTAATAAAAATATTCGATTTTGGTAGAATTCACATAGTTTTTTTTATTAAGTATTCTATTGAATCATGAAATAAGAATAAAATTACATAAAAAATAAGTGTAATACAGCATAGAAATACTTTTTTTTCGTTTGAATCGTTTATATACTTTTCTAACAATAAGTAATGAACCGAATAATATATATAATAAAAATAACAAACCTTCTTCGAATACTTGGTGCATAATTTACAAGAACATTCCTCCTCCATTGTGTTTCCAACTCGTATGTTATTAAAATTATTTAGTTTTGTTAGGAGAAACCAAAATGAAAAAGAAATAAAAATTTTAAAGTAGTTTTGCTTTGCTAGCCATTTTGACTCATCTCTTACTGGAAAAGAGAGTCAACATATTTCTCTGAAAAACATTTTTATCTTTCAGAAAAACATAAGCTCATATTTGATTTGCCGATTTAAGCTTTTGGTTTATTATACTTATTTCTCCTTCATTGTTATTGTAGAGGATATATATTATTCTTATTAAGTAGTTTTCTAGAAAAGAAGGTATATTCGTAATTATTTCCACAATTCATCTCTCTCTCTTTCTCTGTTTCTCAGAAGTAGAATAAAACATTTTGAAATGTCTTCCACCTAATTTCTAAGTTCCTTGTTCTACCCTACTAATACATATTTCTAAAACATTTAACTGTAATTAATACTTTTAAAATATATACTGAAAAACGACATTAAAACTAGATGTTGTGTAAAAGTAAGTAAATCATTTCTAAGAAATTCAAGTAACTTTTCCACAATAAAAATGAATTATGTTTGGAATTATGGAGAGTTCTTCCGGTACATTTAAGGATTCTTGAAACTGCAGTAAACTTTATAACTTTTTATGCAACAGTAAACATTCAAAAAATAATATGCTTTTATAAATACATTTTGTATGATTGAAATGAAAAATGGGATTTAAACGCACCTCGCATATTATGTAAGATTTTTTTAAAAAAAGAAATTGTATTTATGTCGTTTATACAAGTTACAAAAACGAAATACTACAACATACTCAATATAAAAGTCACATGACTTTTTTTGTTGCAATTGTATTTATTACAGCTCTGAAAGTACATAAGATGATTAAGATTTTCCAATATTTTTTATTGAATAAAAAGAATTTTATTAATTTTTGATTTTTATAATGTTTATGATGCGGGGCAAAGCAACAGATATTTTTTTGTAATATTTCTTGATTTCACTTTACTTTTCATTTCTGATCTAATTTGAGACAACTATGTAGCTATGACAACTGATTTATCAGACACACAAAAATGGCAACGAAGTGATTTTATTTCGTTATACGAGTAAAATATATTTATTTAGACACCTACAGCGCTATTGTTTTAGGTGGGACTTTTAAGCTTGCCATATCACTTTTCAATTTTTTAGCCTCCTAAAGGGCTATTGTTTTAGGTAGATCAATTTTGTCGTACCAAATCAGTTCTCAATTTCTTATCGATTGCTTCAAATTTAATTACATTTGGCTTAAATATATTCAATTTAATAATATTTCGTTTGCTTTAATTTTATACTGCTGTTTGTAGAAAATGCAACACCATGAAAGAATCATCAGAATCAAATGAAATTTAATGCAGAAACGACTTGTACTGATACAAATAAATGATGAAATTTTCAAAACAAAAGAAACAAATTAAGCGTCCGAAATCAGTATTTGATGCAGCCACCATGCGCTGCAATAAGTGCTGCTATACGACGTGGCATGGAGTCAAACAGATGTTTAATATCTGCTTGAGGAAGAGAATTCCATATCGCTTGTATGCGCAACCAAAGTTCGTCTTTGGAAACTGCAGGACGCGGATCACGAGCGAGACGCCGACCAACCATATCCCACACGTGCTCAATAGGCGACATATCCGGTGAATAAGCAGGCCAAGGAAGAAGTTGCATGCGTTGTGCTGAACAGAAGTCTCGAACAGTCCGCGCAACATGTGGGCGTGCATTATCCTGCTGAAAGATAGCTCCAGGGATGCCTTGAAGGAAAGGAACGACTTCGGGCTGTAGCACTTCACGGACGTACCTGTTGCTATTGAGATTACCCTCAATTCCTATCAAATTGGATCGTCCATGATACGAAATCGCACCCCAGACCATAACTCCGGGTGTTCGACCACTATGTCGTTCAATAATACACTCAGGAAGGCAGCGTTGACCGGCATAACGTCTAACACGAACACGGCCATCATGGGTCCACAAATTGAAGCGTGATTCATCTGAAAAGACAACTTGGTGCCAATCAGCTCGCCTGTCTCTGTGCTCAAGAGCCCACTGCCGACGCAGCCATCGATGATTCGCCGTGAGGGGAATCCTGTATAAAGGCACCCTTGCACGCAATCCACGGCGCAGCAGACGACGACGAATTGACGAAGCCGACAATTGTACACCTGTAGCAGTAGACCAACGTGCTGCCAGCTGCCTGAAGGAAGCTGTGCGATCATTCACCGCCATGCGGAGCAGGTGTCGATCATCGCGCTCTGACGTCACCTTCTGTCGTCCAGTGCCTGTTTTTCGAGTTGTTCGGTGCTCGTCGGTCCACTGCTTCCAAACTCGCATCACTGTGGAACTGTTCCGCTGCATACGAGCTGCTATTGCGCGATAGGAAAATCCTCCTTCTCGAAGGCCGATTATCCTCCCTCGTTCAAACTCCGTAAGTTGCTTGAATTTCTTATTCTTCCGTCGTGGAGGCATACTCAGGTCTCACTAAACGTTTGCCACTAACAAATAATCATAGACTTTTTTCAACGTCCCGCTACAGCACTTTATTTATACGCTTTCAGCATCAATTCAGAGGGCGCTGCGCGCGCCGCGCACGCGCGATGGCTCTGAAACTTTATTAATTTGCATAATATCCTATAATTGACATTTGCTGCGAATTTCATTTGATTCTGATGATTCCTTCATGGTGTTGCATTTTCTACAAACAGCAGTTTAAATACATGTAGCTCATACAATATTAAATTTAATAATTTAACGCGTTAACTTTAATCTCAAATACATGTAGCTGATATAATATTAAACTTAATAATTTATAGCGTTAGATTTCATTTTAATTATATTTAGCTTAAATATATTCACTTTAATAATTCATCATTCCCTTTCCTCTTAATATCGAAAGAATTTACTATTATCAGTTTCTCTATACTTCATTGTTTACTTTAATATGATATTTTATTGATTAATTTAGTGACATTTATAGAAAAAAGTAGAGCACACTGGGTGGCTAAATCTGTTATTTGCAAGATTTTTGGAGAACTTTTTTTAAGACTTAACCTACAACATTTGTAACAAGAAAGACTGAGGTAACATAATGGTCATGAACTCACGACTGTAGTTATTTTATTAAGTTGGGAATTCGTGCCCCGATGCCAATAAACACTTACAGTGTAGACACATAGTAGCTAAGACACATTAAACCTAGCCAATATACGAAATTTTCCTGGAGGCTCGGGTGCGGAAGTTTGAAGACAGAGTTACTAGAACAGGTGTTGTCCTCGTCACTTGACTGACGTTCCAAATGGCAAGGTATATCGTTACTAACCTTCATGTTGCTTCTCAGCGGGACGTTACTAAATAACCACAACTCTATACAAATAATCACTATACGTGTCTAATCTGAAGTTTAATGTGTTAATGAAGTGTTTAATTTACCAACCCAATCGAGTTAAAGTCTATAGAAGACAAAAGGATGAATGATAGAGTCCTTTACTGAAAGTAGATCCTTCTTTCCTTAGATCCAATAGTTTCACTGATTCTAATCAAATCACCTGTCATGTTTTATCCATTGAGAGAGTTAATCAAATCAATTTAATTATATTCACTAAAGTACTAACTGAACAAAAATGAGATAGAGTTCCCGTAAAAGGTTCAAAGACTGTTTTTCTGGTACTCAAATATTGTAAGTTATAATTAATTAATTCATATTAATCAGAGTTGGATTCTTGTAAATTCAGCTGTCGAAAGTCTTCGTATTAAACCATTTATGTTAAAATTCCGTAAATTAATTTAAAATAATCCTTAAATACACTTTTAAATTTCTTATATTATGCCCTTAACCAAGCTAAACAACATCACCAATCTGGCAGGAAAACACTTTTCCTTCAATGATTGTTATGATAATAATTTTAATATATTGAAAATAAGAAATAAATAAACGCTATTTAACAATAAAAATTGAAGGAAATAAATATGAAGTTTGAGAATTATGAATTCTAATGAATAATTTTGACACTGCTCTAATCTCTGACAGAGAGATATATTTATTTTCTAAAGTAGTATATTTGCATTGTTGAAATGGTTTTATAAAACTCTGAAAGAAAGTGAGAAGATTTCTCCCACAGGAACGAAAAATGAATTATCTAACTCGAAATAAACTAGTATTACTGAAAAAATAGAGAAAAACATTTCTGGAAAATTGATCTCCTAATTTTGAATCATAAATGTGATAGATTCCTTGACATGGAAAATCAAGATTTAAAATGAGAAATAAAATCCTGCTCGGTTTCAGAACCACAAAACGACTAAAACATTACTCAATCTAAAATAAGTGTGACCTTCTCACACACTAATAAACATTTAGTATCTGTTGTGCAAGCTCTCCACTAAACTATCACGCAGAGCGTGGTGGAATAATCATATTCAACTCTCAATTTCGTGCTCCTGCCCTTTTCTAGATGGATAATTTTTTGAGGCACGTCTACGAAGAGCATCCCAAGCATGTTCAAGGGGATTTATGTCCGATGAATACGAAGATTTTTCCATCCGACCAATATCTTTGATCTCCAAAGTCTACATATTTCCACTGCCCATTTAGTGTGTCTTTTAATTCATGTGCAGATAGTCTGGACACATCACACTTCCAAAAAGGCGATTATTACCCAAAAGAATCTCGGTTCAATACAAATGTGATTAAATACATCCTGCTTTAAAGTTGCGAAACGGTGATCTGCCTTATGTATAAAGTCATATAATCACTTCGAATCACTCTTCATGATGAAGCAGAGTTAGTCAAAATCCATGACTATGGCCCATTGTTGATTATTATAACAAATGTAATATTCACACCAGCGCAGCTTTTCCTGATTCATCTACTCTTCTATATCATATCCTTTTAAATCCAATCGAAACTAAGCACACAGAATGGAATGAAAATTTACAGCCTTCATGTACCTAAAACCCCTGATTTCTATTAAAATTTTACTGTTTGATGTCTTAAATAAAGAAACATTCGTATCATGTATACTTTTTCTTTACACAGAAAAAAGGCGCGCCGAAAGCGTTTTCTATGTTTATTTTTACTGTGACCAGTCAAATACGGTGACGCTATTTTGCAAACTTCAGATGTTTTTTAGCAACAGTTTAGCAGCATTTTAGTTATTATATGAGATATTAGTTATTTTTAATTGATTTGACTATTACTGTTGCAAAATTGTTATATATATATGTGTGTGTGCGTGTGTGTCTCTCTGTGTGTAAAGCAATTTTTAATTATATTTAATTCAGACACTTTTTAGGTTTCAAATTAATATTATATTTGAGCAAAATCTCATTCTGAATAAATGCTAAGGCCTAATAACTTTAAAGAACATTTGTCATAAAACAAGGAGTTTTAAATTAGGAATTTGATTTTTCGTAGTATCCTTAAATCAAAGACTTCTTTCAAGATCTGAGAAACTTATACTTCTCTTAAACGCGACTATTTACGAGAAAAGTAGCATATTACAAAAAAAAAATTAAAAAAAATATAATTAAATCTTTAAAACTAATTAGCAAGACCAATAAAAATAAATGAAGTCATCTTGATTTTCTCCAAGAATAATTATTCTAAATGCGCTCTTCAGAACTTAAAACAATGCAAATTTTTCTTCAAAATATCCATTTTGAAGGGAATACAGTCGCTTATCTTTAGAATATTCACTTAAAACTTTTATGATCCTTACCACGCGTTGGTCTTGAGCAGTTTTCACGCCATCCCCCGACAGGAGATCAGTTTCCCTCTTTTCCTAACAGCTGATAAGCACCTTTCGTGCAGCTTCATTTTAAGAATAGAGTACCACGAGTAAATTCGTAATGGGTAGTGAAAATAGTTTTCGTCTGGAATGTTTATTACTTCTTACTTTTTGAGCTCTTTTGCGAGGGAAAAAGAGCAGTTTGCGACTTGAGAGAGAGAGAGAATGTGATAAGATATATAAATGTGAAATGTAGCGAAAATTTATATGTGGTATTGAAAGCAATAGAGGAAATGGATAATTTTTAACGCATGAAGGTGATGACTTTGATAATGTGCCATTCAAACTACGAGACAGAGGTAAATAACGTATCATTAAGTTTTAATTTTTACTAAAAAAATAGCAGAAAAATTTCGATAAAATTTATTCTGCACATTGATTAATACTTCTTTGCATAATGTTGTAAACTATAGCTATTCATGTTCATTTGTTTAAATTCGTGAACCCGTAGTGAAGTAACGCGCAATATCGAGAAGAAAGGGCTTAATTGACTGAGTTCTACAAGAACAACAACAAAAATTCGAAAGATCAAGAAATCTCGGAGAATTATGTAACTTTGTTTGATGGTTGACAAGAGAAGCTTTAATAATACCGGTAAAAAACGAGTTTTTTAAACATGGGTTTCACACTTTTAGCGAACATTTGGGGACTTTGCGAGAAACATGGTGTAAAATTTAATTATTTAAATCTTTAGTTTTAATCAAAATCATAATTAAGTATCGCAGTGTCATCCAAAGCAATCGTGTATGGAAAATTTCAGCTCAGTTGAAGGCTTTAAAATGGGAGAAAAAAACTTTTAAAGTTTTAACCCAGCCAAAGTTACAGTGTAAGGTAAAGAAAACCCAATAAAAATAATAAATGAAATTTAGTTTTCAACTCGTAATTTTCAGTGAAAACTATAACATAATAATACCTCAGAATAATAATTAAGACTGTACGATGCTGTAGATTATTTTAATTTACGTCTACTTGAAACCAAACAAATCCTCATGAATAGCTGTAATTTACAACATTTTATAATATTCAGATTAAGTGTTATTTAAATATGCATTATACTTTTTTTCTGAATAGTAACTAAAATTTCACTATACCTGCTGATATTTTTTTTTTTTTTTTTTTTTTTTTTTTTTTTTTAATAATTTAAATGATTTTATTTAATTCGTTATTATTACTGAAACAATTTTAATTTCAACACACACAAATAAGAAATTCAAGAAAAAACGTCCCTATTTGGAAAATCATCTTATATTACACAAATATGCAGCTTAATAAAACACTTTAAGCCAAATTTTTTTTCAAAATCAAGGCAAAATATCAAAAATATTACATTTATCACACGATTGTTTTTAAATTCTCAGAGTGATAATTTTATTGTGATAATTGTTTTTTATATATCATTTTTGTTATATTGTATGTAATACTTTTGTTGTACGAAAATTTCTAGAAATTATTGCTTTTAATTTTGAATACTTAACTAGAAAACAACAGGAAACAGTTGTTGAAATTCCTCTTTCAAATTTCCACCATGCGTCCCGGATGGCTTAGAAATGTCTGCTATATTTTGTAGAGCAAGATCTTCCTATTCTATGAACCATTGAAAAGTGCTATTATACTCATCAGATTTAGATGGATTTTAAGATATAGTTTTTCGAAACTCGTGGGTAAAAAATTTAAGGGTGATAGAAAATATCAAATCAAGCAATTTTCCCTCTACAATGCATGGGTGGAGAGCAAGCAGTGAACTGCTGAGCGGAAAGCATAGAAAGCTAGTTTTCTTATTCATCGTCATTGTCATCTTGGATTTCAGGAGGCATGACAACGTACAGTAATCAGGAAAAAG
>BMAW01079079.1:0-23034 GCA_019974015.1 Nephila pilipes | reverse complement strand
TAAATGAATGTTTATTTATGTTTTTTTTTGTCCTCTGTAGTTTTGATGCAATTTTGAGCCCTTAAATATATATCCTAGAAGATTTGCAATTATTACTTACAAAAATTAACAATTAATAATTAGTAATTTATAACATTAATGGAGGGGGAATTTATTAATGTACTTTTTCACAATAAACAAATACCTTTTAGAATGTGCTTTAGAACTGAAACATAGAAGATGCATACAATAAAAGTATAATTACTCTTATTGTATTTACTTTGGACATTTCATTAATACTATTGAATGAAACATTTTCTGTTTTTGTAAAGAATATAGTTATGCAAAATTGTAAAGTAAGCTCTTATAAATTTCCTTCTCAAATGCATTAGATGAAGGTTTAAAGATAACTGAATGATACATATTTACCTCTAATTCAGGAACTTCAATGGAATAAATCTTAAAATACTCATTCCTTCCGGCATACAAGGACTTTATATCACACAAGCGTATTAAACTGAATGGACGTTTTGTCGAATTTGATTTTCATTGGCATAGGAATCATTCTATGAATCGGTTATTGCATTTAATAAATGTAGTTCTTATAATATTCAAGCGTGATCATCTCTTTGATCTCATAGATGATTTTCAGTTATTACTTCTTAATATATCTTTGATGTCTTCTTGTATATTGTACAGGGTTATCATTTAAATTCCCTGTCTTAAATTATAGTAGTGTAGATTAATTAAACACGCATGGGGTCAACTTTATTTATTTAGTATATTTAAAAGGAATCTTATGACGCAATATTCAATTTAGATAGGAATTATTGAGAGATATTCGGTATTTATAGAATAGTTTATTTAGGATTAATCGAACACTTTAGTTTGTGTGATGTGAAGATGAATTAATTTTAATTTAAAATCTCTAAAATCTCTTAAATTACTTTATTTTATGTATTTTTTTCATTAAATCTGGATACAATATTTCAGATTAAATAAAATGAGATTAATATTTCATTACAGCTTAGTTGCATTTTCCTGAATTGTAATCAGTGGCACAAAAAGAAATCAATTTTGAAATAAGCCGCTGTATTTATATATCAATAAGAAACTTAGGCATAAAAGTATCATTGTATAGTTCTACAAAAAGAAATACACTAAATAATAATAAAAAATACTGATTTAAATAGCCAAATAAACAAGAAATTATAATTATTGTAAATTTTTCTCAGATAAAAATCGGATTATCCCTCAACATTGCTTATTATCCAAAATTGTAGCTTATTCTTTAGGAAAATAAGCACTAATTGGTTTGTTCTTCATTATTACATAATTTCAAGCTACACTTTAATTACTCTTGAAAAAAAATTAATATTTGGATCAATGAAAACTTAACACGTCTTTATTTCACCAAATCTGAAACACAACACTTTTTTTTTTCAACATGACGATGAACTACAAACTTTAAAATGCTGAATTCTATTGACACAAGATGTAACAAAAATTTAAAAATACAATAGTGGTGATAAAAAATAAATGAAAGTAAAAATAAATAATCATCTACTCAAAAATACGATGAAATAAGCAATTAAAAATAGAAAAAATGGTTGATCCAGGAAAGATTCAGTTTATCTTTTTACACTAGAAGCGAAAAAAATAATTGGCGTCAATATCTACATTTATGTCGGCCATACCTCAAGTTAAATGCAGGTTAATAATTGACAGTTTTGCAAGAATAAAATTACTAAATAAAGTATCAAACTACGTCATTTATTGGGAGTTTTTAACTCTATAACAAACAAGTTGTGCACATATTCCTATGAATTACACACAGAAAGCAAATAGGGGCAAGGGACACGAATATACGTCGTGGTAAAAAAGAAGCAAAAAAATGTCAGATGGTTAACTGTACAATTTCGAAATAAAAAAAAATAATGCTAGACTTAATATATTGTGTCAACTATGTTTACAAATTGAAGTACTGAGGGAAGCTATGTATAAAATCATTTTTCTATAAATTGCACTTTCAACAAGCTGAAACCCTGTTTGAAAAAAAGTTTTATAGAAGTTCCATCTTGTTTTTTTACAATTTAATTTTTAAAAAAATAACGTTAATGGGTTTCCTGTTGAATTTATAGAGATATAACAATGATTCCGCCATCAAACAATAAAGAATAGCATTGCCTGTCAAATTCATAGTTTGTTGAAAGGTCACTCTCATTACGTATTGATCAAAAATAAGTATCAAAATAGTCTTCGAAGCTCTTGAATTGAGGTTTCATCTGTCTTTTTTTTTAACCAGATATTAATAGTTATTGGATCACAAAAGTTACTTGGGAAACATGTTGAAATACTTGTACATCAAAATAATATTATGACATACGTTTATTGTCAGTTAATCTGAATAAAAAATATCTCAAATACTGTTTTGCTTGTTTTAATACTACATTAAAATCTGCTATTAGAATGTTGATAAATTTACAAAATGTGAACCACGAATAAAAATGTATAAACACGACTAAATTAAGCTTATCCTTCAGATGAAGCCATTTAATTATTTAACTTATTAATAGTATTTTAATTCAGGGTGACATTTATATTTACAAAATGCATTTTTCCCAAATTTTCCCTATTTTTTGTGTTCTTTTGATTTTGTTTTTTCCAACTTGTTCTGAATCAAATGAAACATGATGCAAATGAAGTAAAATTTTAGAAGTGGAGTGAATAAAGATGATCAATTAGTATAGCGATAGAGAATTGAATTAAAATAAGAATGATATGGTAATAAGAAGGGTGTTGCCGTGATGCGTGCGCAAGTCTTTTGGCGTATATAGATGTTATGATGAGATTAGGACTCAACGCAGGCCGTACAATTGAAGGAAATACTCGTATTGTATTCCAGTAAGCGTAATCTTTGATCTTTTATAAATGTTGTTTGTAATGATAGGGAATTAACAGTGGAATACATTTCTTTTATTTGAGAATCAATAAGGTATTTTGGATATAATCGACAGTTTAATTAATTTGTCTAAGCTGGAAAAGTTAAAATTTATATCTCTTGTGATTAGAGTAAATTTAAATTTGACAAAAGAGACGAGTAATATGGTACTGTCAAAAGTTATGAAGTCACTTTACATTCAATGTTCAACTGCGGCTTTTACTAATCCCAAGTCTGTGGTACAATCAGTACCAAATACTCTCACTGGATATCGGTATTCCAGGCTATAAGTATAAATGCCCATTCATAAACCATTCAATTATATGTACTCCTAACACAAAACAAAGTACACTATAGTTCCGTACAAAGAACATCAGAGCTGTATTTTTTTAATATCGAGCTATAGGAAAACTATGAATTTCATAAGTAATTGTTTTATGCATGCACAATCAATTAAATCAATTGAATTGGAATAAAACTTCCAAATGTGTAGAGCATGTCTTGAAATTTCCAGTTGAAAAAATTCGAGAAAATATTAATTTCCTTTCTCATAATTTTTGACCAATTAGCATTCCTTCTAAGGCAATCGAAATACAGTCCTTTCATATGCAGCACGTGTATTTCTAACTTGTAATTATATTTCCTGAGAAAAAGAGAGGAAATCTAATTAAAACTGAGTAAATAATTATCAATGATTTCCCTGCACTTAATGAGTTCCGAAAAATATAACCAATTTCGAAAAAAGCAAATACTGATACAAACATGAGAAATGATTAGAGAATTTGTACAGAAAAAGAATACCGTGTAAAATAATGATTTTAAAACATAAATCAAAGCTTTTTATAGCAAACAATCTATCATATATACCTTTCATATCTGTTTTATTCCATAATAAGTCAATAATAATTCAATGCCTTCTCCTCTTTCTCTCTAATATATTTACCCAAACAAAAATTTCAAATTAGTGTACTTTACTCTTAAATTAGAACTAAGAGTTTCAACCTCGAATATATCAAATTCTACTCATGAAACATCATGTGAAATACTTGAGTACAAAGTGTACCGAAATACACTATTTTCCCTCCCTTCGATAAGTTCAAAAAATTTGTTTGAGTCTACTCAGACGGCGGAAGACGTGTTTCTTTCTTTTGCGGGAAAAGCCCTCAGACACTCTTTCAGCTAAAAAAAGAGTACGTAGGAAAAGCCCGCGTCAAACTCCTTCAATATCTTTACAAATTTCAAAGGAATTCAGTGCAAAACAGGAGAGAAAGATCCTGAATTCGAAAGCTATACTATTGTTATAGATAATGCTTACTTTTATAAGATTTTTTGATTTCACGCATCTTTTCAAAAGGCTTGCGTGGAAATCGATCTTAGTAAGATTCTTTTTATTAGTATCATTTCTAAAAATGATTAGGAACTTTGGTTAATTTCTGCTAATGGATTTATAGAATCAATTACTTTCTGTGTGTACGTACCCAAATCTACTAGGGAGATCATGTCCTTATTGTGAAACTTCATGCAGACACAACATAATTTTGAGCAAAACTTTCTAATTTAGATCATAACGTCTTACTTTGATACAGTCGTAGGTTGTAGATTGAGAATTATAAACTAATTCAAAAGAAGGAATATTCGATAAACACTTTTGTCGGCTTACGCTCTACGAATTTAGAGAACGATGATTTAGATTAAGGATGCTATGTAGCTTCACGAATTATTCATTTACAATTTGCATTCACTAATTTTTCCAGCTAAGTTGAATAATTAACATTTTCTAATATGATTTTATAAGAAAATTGCGTCAAAAAAATGTATTGGTATAAAATAAAGGATATAGGATGTTAGGTTCAGAAGATTGACATTGTAATACATTTTGATTATAATAAATACATCTAGTGTGCTTAAGGTATGTTTACATTGCTGAAGCCTATTTAATAGCCCATTGCCTTCTTCTATTTTTATATCGGAACATAATATTATTATTTTCTGTTTTAATACTTTATCATTTGCTTTTATTTTAATACTTTATTCAATAATTGATATTTATGACAGAATTGCCAGTTTTTATTTATTTATTTTTGTTTTTAACAATGTTTTTGTACTTCAAAATGTTTTGCTTATGGAATTAAAAATATGTTAGTAATTTAAAGAAGGTATTTTATTTACTTGAATGTGATTGCTTCTCAAAAGCCTGGGGTGCGGAAGCACGCTAACCTTGTGACGCCTGACCGCACCGGGTTGCCTCTTTTGCCATAGCTAGATTCAATGGTTAAACATTAAGACACAATAAGTCAATCAAGAGACACTAGAACAATATTAACGGAATTTTATTTTCTCATATAATTGATATAATCACACACACACATCTATTTGAAATGATGATAATGTTCTAATTGATTCTGTAGAAAATTTCGTTTTCTTGGGATTCGAGTAATTTCATTCCGTTATCTGTAAGACATGTGATCCATTTTAAAAATATTATTTAAAAACAAAAAAACTTTTATAGGCATAAAAGTAATGATATTTAATTGCATGTGTTAAAAATTTATATTATGGAAAATACTGTATATTAAATAAAAAAAATTAACTAATTTTTCAAAATTAGTAAAAAATAAGTAAAATGAAATAAAAATATAGATAAAGTTAAAATAATTAAATAAAATAAATAAGTAAACCAAAGTAAAAATATTAATACTTGAAACGGGCTTATATATTCACAAACATACATAACTAATGTATATCTGCTACCGTAACAGATCAAAACTTGTAGAATGTCGACTTTCACCGGTGAATGTCAATACAACAAATGTGTCGGTGAAATACCGAAATATTTGCTAAATATACACTGATGGAGAATGGTAAGTAAAAATATTTTTGTTACTTTTTTAAGTCATATACTTTATAATTAAAACATATTATGTGTATTTCAAAACAGGAGAAACATATGTAAAAACAGAACTTTTAAATAAAATGTTGAAATTAAAATGAACAAAACATTCGAAATGAGAAAAAAAAAATAGCATCAATAATAAACTTACTTAATTATGTTATAGACGCATTATACAATTTTGTTTACTGCAACGACTAAAATTGTTATCATACTTTGAATCGTACCAGAGTTTCTTGCTTTTATAAGTGTTTTTAGTATTGGAATATTTCTTTTCTCAATAATAGCGTATATAGCCTTGCCTTCCAATTCTTAACTTAGGTGCAGCTAGTAATTTTTCTTTAAATATTATCAACTGATTACAGGTATAAAGCTGTTAGAGAATAACATTTTTGTTTGCTGATTTATAAAAGTTGGAATCTTTTATTCCAACAACAACTATCAACACATTTTTGGGGCCTATACATTGGGCATCATAAACATGTATTTGCACCCTAGCACTAGATTCAGCTGAAGGAAAAAAAGTTTTTGAGGTTCGTTACATTTTCGTTGTTGTCAGTAGAATATTCTCTTTCTCTGTTTATACAGAAATAAACTCGTGTTGTCCTGTCAGGGCTTGATATGAAGATGCGGATGATAGCAGCCCATCTTCAATACTTTAATTTGGATAAATGTTTCCTGTATGGCCACTACTCCAAATTTTCTTCCAAAATATTAACAATTTCTTTGCGCTGGGTTCCGGATCTATATAGGAGATTTGTTCGCAGACAAAGATAGAGATTCTATACCTCTTTTTGGTTTAACGAAAACATGGCACCATAAGGACTTTGGTGTATTCCTTCGTGATATGTAATATTATTGGCAAATTAAACAAAGGGCAAACCATCCGACCATTTACATGTGTAGTTATTATTAATTAAGGAAGTTAACATATTCCATATATCTTGATTAGACCTTTTTATTGAGACCTGTGTTTGATTATGACGAGGGTTTCTATGAACTATCTTAATTTCTTCCTACATAGCAGTATAATTGAATATGACGTGGTTACTGAATTCTTTAACATTATCTAAATACAATACTGCTGGAGAACTAAATATTAAAAAAATATTTGTAGACAGCGATATGCTGTTTTGATAAGGTAATGACATATGTTTTCATATGTAATATTTCTGTTATTACCTTGAAATTCTATAGCACTCTCGCTCACGAATTATGGGAAAATCAAACAAAAAAATAATTCTATGAATTAATATATATGAATTCTGGTTTTAAATTTCGTAGAAAAAATTATTTGTTTAGCCTGATTCCATTATGGGAAATTTGAGGAGCCTCATGTAAGGCTTGTACGGTTAAATATTTGCAAACATACCTGTTCTGAAAAATGAAAGGAAACTAACAGGTGACAAATTTAAGGTAATTTTGATATTTATTTTAAAGTTATAAATGAAATGTTAGCAAATATTACTTAATGCAATGAAATTATAGATAATTAGAAAAATTATCTTGAGTGAAAAGCCAGGAAGCACTCAGAACATAGTACTTCCTTACATGGAGCACATATGTATCTAGTTTCCCTGGGATATCCAGATAAAAGACACTTGGCAGCATTCCCCTCAGTTTTAGTTGGATAATGCTCACCACCATCTCTTCTCTATTCAGTGAAATCTTGCATATTTAAGCATATTTTGTTGATAGATCTCTCAATGAACCTATTCTGGCTTTCTTTTTGCTACAATTTCCATCTAATTTCCTTCTAAATAATTTCCATTAGATCCAACAAATTACGACGCAAACATTAAAAATTTGGGGAAATGTACCACCATTTATGTCGTAGCTTATGTCTATGCATACCTAATAATGGATCCATGAGATCTACTCCACCTACATTTTTATTATACTTTTCTATAGGAGCAGGTCTTGGAATTTCGATAACATAGATTCCATGAATGCTGCAACGTTTCACCGATCCTATAGGACTTGTTCCAAGAACTGTTAAGGCTGCATGAATATTTCAGTTGCCGAACCATCTTGTTTTTTATATGTTTTCCTTACTTCTGGTAATGGAAAATGTGTCTCTAAATTCAAGTTTCATCTCATTGATAGGTTTCTATTTATTTCCAGCTTCTTGTAATCTATTTGTACGTATTGTTCCTATTGAAACAATTTTCCATTCAATAAATTCCTTCAAAAGAAGAATTGTTTTGAGTAAATTGTCAAAAAAAAAATCTTAATGGTTTTCATGTATTATAAGTTTCCAAAGTCTCAATATAACCCTCTAATTACTCCAAATTTGGTACAAAATAATGGAGGTTCAGCATTTTCACTTTAATAATATTCAAAGGCATAAACATAGAGAAAATTCAAGAGAACAGGAAGGATTTTATTCCCCTTGGATGGGATTTACCTCTTATGTATTGTTCCATGTTTGACCTTCTTTGGACAGAATCATTGTTTCATCAACTGATAAATACTCTTCTGTGTCGCAGCTGTCAACAAACCCCCTGGAAAAGTGATCTAATACTGATCTGATTTTTTCAGTTTATTTTTACTGTCTTGAGATGCATTCCTTGGAACAAAAATAATTTTTAATAAAACTTTTTAACTTCATATTTATTCGTTTTATATTAAAAATGATAGTAAAAAAACTATTTTGTAAGGAATTTTATTAAAATTTGTTTATTTTTATTTTTTAATGAAATTGACCCTTACAACCGAATGTTACTATAAGCCTTATATGAGGCACTATGGTTTCCATTAGAAATGAAGTTTTATTTTTCAGAAGTAAACAATTTTAATGGAATCATATGTTCAATGTATGTCTTATAATTGGGAAAAAAATTTCATTCTTTATTTGGAAGTATATTACAATAATAAACAAATTAAGTTGTTTCTTTATTCAATTATTTCACAAAATCAAAGATTTAAATTTTTCAAGACTGATGTTACAAACTGTTATGGTATACTAAAACAATTCGAGTCCAAATTTGAGGCTAAAATGGATAGGAAGAGACACTTAAGCGAAAAAATTGAGAAAAAAGAAATTTTATATCAATGTGTTTTGAATTATTGTAGGCACTTCATATCAGGTCCATGTGAGCGAGAAGGTTAAGCTGATATGTTCTTCTTGCTTGGCTTTTTGATAGTATACTGAAGAATTCATCAAAGGTAATGTAATAATGTATATTCGTTTCTCATGGTTTCGATTGCATAGTTAATTTCTCTTTATCATTAATTTTTAAGACAATCGAAAATGCTTTCATTATCTGTAATCCAATGGTAGTCGCAATTTTTTTTTCTCATTAAAATACTTCAGAAAGAATTTTAATGTGTTTTCTTGGGAAAAATAAAAACAATTGTCTTCTATTTTATTCGTAATTAATGCTCGTATAGCTTTCCGAAAAAGAAATATAATGGTTCTATGTAATAACCTTTTTATATAAATTAAAATATCGGGTAAAATATTGAAATTTAAATTCAGTGTTATTTTCAAACATCGGCTGACTAATTTACACACTCCATGGTGCAGAAACCACAATTTTGAAACATTTCGTTAGAGAATTTACCCGTAAATTACACAAAAGAATATCTTATACATAATTCATAAAGAATAATCATAAATACGTAGTTGAAAGTTACTGAACAAAAAAAAAAAAAAACTAATTTCTGGAAACGAAATTAAAAAAGGAATGGTCTTAAGTAAGTTGGAATTAGAGGTACTTCTGTGTTATTTGTGTTGATAGTGAAAAATCGTGAGAAAGGAGCTTATGGGAAAAAAATTGTAAATTTTCTGGAAGGTATATGCTTACTGCTCCTATTTCACATTAGCGTAACTCCATAAAAAGATTGGAATGTTACGATTTATGGTATAGATATATATAAAGGACATATATATATATATATATATATATATATAGGATTTGCCAGCTAATCATCAAAGATTTAATTTTATTTTCCAATGTACTGTAAAACAAGTTCCTCGGATACTCTATAGATGGCACCATGAATCAGCGTCCTATGATAGCTCATGCAGAACCACCTATTCCAAAATAAAACTGAGAGGCATTTCGTTCTCACTCTCTTTCCTCCGCTTTTGCTTATCTTCTTCTTCGCATACTCGTATCGGAAATATGCTCCTAACGCCCGAGAGCGTTCCCACCCTCATCGCCGATAAGTTGAGCCTCATCATTGAATTCCTACAAAATCATCATGGAATCCGATAATGGAATCACTCCCGTAGACAACCAGTTCTTTGCGTAAGAGCAAACCATCGTAGATTTGGGATATACAATCTTATCACCCCACCATCTACACACACACACACACATATATATATATATATATATATCAAATGTTTGTGATTAAGAGTTATCTTAAGGAAACTCTATTAAAGCTGAAATATATGATTCAACAAATTAGGGATTAATAGGGTTAAGAGTAAAACTTTCATTATAGGGGAATTGGTTTCATGTATTTGGTGGCAAAATATAATATTTAGAATCTGCGTATTTTTGGTATTCTTAGAATAAGTAGAATTGGTTTTTAGCTTTTGGTATTATATTGTCTATCTGTTATTTTCGTCTGATCAATCGCAAGTGTAACTGAACTCTTTCTGGTTTTTTTGTGTTACATAGACCAGTGAAGAGAGAGTGTTGGATAAGCATAGTTTAATACGAATTTTTCTGTTTTAATGGGCTACTGAGATCATCATTGTTTTTGGGCAATTGTTTTATTATGTTTGATGATAATTCAAAATGAAATGGTATGAATCTTTACATTTTCTGTGAATTTAAAATAATTTTTGACATCCTAATTGACAATTTAACATTCCAATGTAAAATTAATTTAGAAATTAATGTTGTGGTACATTACATTCATTAATACTTTATAACTTATATTTTGATTAAAAATTGATATAAATAAAATTATAAACATTAACACAAATAAATTAATATAGAATTTCGTGATCAAAATCCAAGAGGTGAACACAATATTATTGCAATTTTAATACGAGGAATGGCTATTAGATATCAACTGTCTCGTATCGAACATTTTATTCTGATATCTTGCATGCTTACTTTTTATGTCCTTCAATGTATACCATTCCCGTCCTCGTCACCTGACCGAAGTTCAAAATTACGAAATGTGTCACCAATAGACCTTGTGTAGCTTCTTGTGCGATGTTAATTAAACCAAACCTAACTAATACACTCCACCAATATCCTTACAATAATCCATGCGAATCTTCCATTGTTAGCAACAAAGCTGGAAGTCTACTTCATTCAGCTCCTTTAGAACACGTGCAATTTCTTTTTCACAGCTTCAATGGACTCAAATCCTATTACTTGTAATGCAAATTTTACCATTAAAAAACAAATAGAAGCCTCATGGCTCAAAATCCCGTGAATAAGGTGGACAGTCTAACACTCAGATGCTGTAATGGGCAAGAAATATCTTGACAGACAATGTGGAATGACGCGGCGTATTTTGTTATTGGAAAAAATTGCCGTACGGATTCCCTGTCAATATCTACAGTTTCAATTATCGTATGAATACTTAACCGACACTCAGATCAAACCAGATGATGATTTTTTTTTTTCGATTTTGTCATTGGGTTTTGAAGAGGAAGGAAGAACTAAGCGTGAATCATATTCAACGTCTTTTCGTCCATTTTGAAAACGCTTACACCACTCAAAAACACGTGCATACAATAAACATTCTATGTGATACAAATCTTTCAGTAAATTAGAAGTTTCCGTAGCTGCTTTTCTAAGTTTAGTGTTAGACCTCACAACAATTTGTTGTTTACTTACTAGTTTTCCCGCAAAACAAAAACAAAAAAATGTTTACATGAGAACGAAGGCTACGGGTATATGGATTTGCATATAGAAACGAGAAGTACTATCTTCGAAAAAAAGCCATAAACTAAGCAGCTAGCGGTCGTTGGCGCTTGAAGCATACGTAATTTTCTTTTTAGCAGTGTCAGCTTCTTTATTTAATAGCTAAACCTCACATATATAAGGACAGTAATTCATATAGGATAACTCTTATTTCATTTAATGATCACTACAAAATGGTTAAAGTGATTACATTTATTACAAGCTTTGCATTATTGTCCGCAATCAATTTATTAGAAATTAATTTAACATAACATTTCATTGATACGTGTTTCAGAATTTAGATTTTCCAAAAAATAATGTTTGTAGAAAGATTAGTATTAAGAAAGATGAATATTAATACAATATTTCACATCGCAATTTATTTTAGTGGGAAATGAAAATTTACTATAATTAAGCTGTTTAATAAATATTAGTGTGGAAAAACATTTGTATTATACTTAATGATATCTCAATACTTAATGGTAGATTTTATTGCATCAGTTGTAGATTAAACATAATTTTCCACAAATAATTATTCAGGGATTAATTTTTATTTTAATACTTATATTTTTGCACAAAAAATACTACCGTAAAAAGGTTGGAAAATAAAAAATGATTCGTTAGGTAGTGTTTTATATAGCTACTCTTTATAGAGGAAAATACGATTTTATTGCAATCATAATTGCTTAAGGAAGACATATTATCTTAAAAATAAAAATAAAAAAAAGATTCGAAAATCTAAAATTCAATTTAAATTATTTAGTGCTATCTTGGTACAAAAAAGGCTATTGAAAATGGAAAAAAAAATATTTCTTAAGAAGTACATGTCAAATCGAATTTAATCAATTAATTTATTTGTACCAATGTCATTTTTTTCGACTCGAACTAGAGATTCGTATAACAAGAAAATAAAATATCAACTAAACATATGTATATATCTCCTAGTGATTTAAAATCTCAATTTGTTAAAAGAATTGTGGCAAATTAAATATTTATATTTATAATTATATTCTAATAAATCATCCAATTCATTTCGAAACTATAGTTTGAATAACTTACTCTTTAAAAAAAGTTATATTCTTCCCAGATCCTAGAAGAATCAAATTAATCGATTTCAATGCATTGCACTTGTCAATGGAAAGCAACATTCGAAATAAAAATAATTCGAAATAAAATAAATTGCTTTCTTTTTATCTTTCCGTTTAACGTCATATAAATATAAAACAAGTCATGAAATCTTTGGATTTGTCCCGATTGTCGAACTTTTCAAGCATTACATTTTACCGACCTGTGCAAGAACACCACACATTCAAGGCCCCATTATTCCTGAAGAGAAATCCAAAATGTTCTGTGAAACTCTTAAAACTGTCAATGATGAAGTAGTCCTACCTCCAATAATTGAAGAAAACAACATAGTTGTAGAACGCAAACAAGAACCTGAACGGAAGAAAATAATTCCTATTGTGCAATCAATTACAGTACACAAAATTTGCGAGTCTTGGGTAGTGAAACTTTTTAAAATTTATTTTAAATTATGCGAAGCCTTAGATATTAAATGCACACTGGCTCTTTTGCCGAATAACTTGAAGTAATACAGATATTGAAGAACGGTAAATGAGTATGATTGTTTATTAAAAGACTCTTTACCAATATAAATGTTTACAAGCAGATTAAAAAATATTTTTAGTTGAACAGAATGAACATTTTTTAAAAATTACAAATGATGACGTTTTGTACTCTCAGATGAAATAGCAAATTTGTTGTCTTTGTAAAACAAGTTACTCACGAATATCAAATAAAGTGTTTATTTTGTAGTGACCAAATAACGACAACGAAACTATTAATATTAAACATTAATGCTTTCTAAAAAGTGACAATATTTTAACGAGACACATCTAACGAATTTACAATACTTTACTTGTGAATACTTTGAACTTATAATCACAAGTCGAATTTGTTTCCACCCATACTTCAAGAGATAGTTTATTATAATCTCTTGATTTATTTATACCAATTAGAAATGGAAAATCAAAGTTGCTGCTAAAGAGAGAACAGAATTGTAAAAGTAATTTTTGATATATCATGTGTTTTAAATGTGTCTTTTCTTGTGAAAAAAATGTTTGCCTACGGGATTTAACAGAATGCAAATAAAAAGTGATTCACAACTGAAACGCTTAGAGATAATATAAAATAAATGACTAATTGTAAACAACTCAAGAATAATTATTAATTTAATTAAAAAATGTGACCTTTAAAACAATATATTCAGTTTTTACATAAAAATTTCAGATATAATTAGTGACCTGATTTTGGAATTGGAAGATAATATCGAAGCATGACTATTTAAGCAGACTCTCAAAAGCTTACTGAATTAACACTTAGTTATATCAGGGACTAAATCTTAAGCTTTATTAAAATGTTACTTCACCAACAAAAAATGATAAAGGCTAAGAAAATTTAAGAATTATTTATAAACTTTAATTAGAAGAATAGTTTTATTAGCATAATTCAAATGTAAGGTTGTGAGTCTTAGGAAAAAAGCAAGTATAAGGACGTATTGTATTAATTTAGCAATATTATGACTTAATATACATTTACTTTTGGATTTTTAAATAGACAGAAAATAATGACCTCCTAACATCAGTTTTAATTTACATATCATCGTACCTTTGTATGTAAATGGAGTCTATAATTATTGAGCATCAATTTTTTTCAAAATTTCTTTTAAATCGAAAGACACTCCAGGAAAGCAGAATCAGGAACATCAAACTTTTGAGGTATCAAAAATAAGAGTAATCGAAAATAGCATTAGAAATTTCCTGCGGTATTTTAGTATGTATTGAAGGAGATGTCCTTACAGGTCAAAGTCCTTAGTGAAGAAACGTTTATGATGTCCACAGATAAGTTTAATAAATTAATATATAGAAAAATTTACATCTTATTTATCTTGGACCTATTATCACAAGAAATTTATTAGATAATAAACTGTAAAGTAAACTGATTCTCAACTGAAAATATTACCCCTGATGGAAATTAGTTGAGAAATTGATAAAAAATATCAACTGCTGAAAATAATGTATATAATGTGAAATGAAATAATAATACTGTTGGATATAATGTAAAATGAAAAGGAAAATTAGAATTTGAGAACTGAAACCAATTCACCATTAGATACCAAAAAAAAAAAAGAAAGAAATACACTAGATCTTCGAAAAACAAAATTTACGGCATTTTACAAATTAAACAGCTTGGAATATCTTGGGAGACAAGTGACGAACAAGAAGAAAAAAACGAAATATAAGTAATAATATTTTTGTACTTAAATATATGCTGAAGAACAATGAGAATAACAAAGAATCATCCAAAGAAGATTAAGTAACATTTTAATAAAGAATTTTTATTTCTATTTATTTAATATTTTTTTGCAGTAATTTTCAATAGGGTTTTATGGCACATCTAAAGCGTGACTCATACTTATATATATATATTATGTTAATAATTTGGCGGAATTCATGAATTATAGATATTTACTAAAATATATATGCTAAATAATACTTGAATTAATTTCTATTTTCATAATATGCGTATTTATTTCTGATATGAATAAGAATACCTTTGTAATTATTTGAATGTTGTTAAACTTTTTTCTGTACTGTAGTTTACAAATTTTTACGATGTTTTATGGAGTTCTATATTCCATTTTTTATTTTATTTTTAATCTAAATTTTTTCAATAAATTTCGAAACAAAACTGGACATTTGGGTGCTTATGCAAATTTCAATTTCTTTCAAAATATTCAGTTTCATTACAGTTAAATAAATTTTCAATACAAATTAAAGTTATGTAATGAATTATAAGCCTACAAGATTACATTGTAAAAATATAATTATTTTCGTAGAGATATTAAATCGAATATTGTACTTAGACAGTTCAAAATTCCTAATATTTAAACACAATTATTTGGATCAATTTAGTAACAGGAAACATCGAAATAGAATTTTATAAAAAAAAAAATAATAATCCTATTAAACCTACAAAACTCAGTTAAAAACTAATTCATCTAATTATTGTTTACGAGTATGTATAAAAATCAAATTTTTAAAATATATACTTTCATTTATATTTATTCATATATATGTAATAAGCTTTCATGTATATGTTATTCTTTTCTCTCTTTCTCTCTTACACAAGGGTTTATCTTCTTTAGTGAAGTATGGCATATATGAATTCGGTCACCCTAATTATTTTTTTTCTAATTCCTATTTCTTTATCATTTCAACATGTTTTTTTAGCCTTTACAGAACTTAGACTTAATCACAGATTTATGTTTTCCCTTAAATTAACAAACATGGCGCTTTAATAAATCTAATCAACCAATTATGCAAGTTTTCTAAAGAATTAAACAAAATTTACACGAAAAACTCAAGTTATTTTATCCTAATAATGAGTGGTCTTTCACACACTCAAATACATGCAAGCATTCAAAGAGAAACCATGAGTAAAAGTACTGGGTATAGGTTTATTATTTCTGACTATAGAAATTATATTAAAACAAATAATTGAAGATAAAGATATTTTTATTAATAAATAAGCAAAGAAGTATGGTTCTCCTAAAGGCATTGAATGAATATCTATATAGTATTAGTAAAGATATTTAAAATTCAATTTTATTAATTTTGGAAGTATATATTATGTGTGTGTGAAAAATTCAATTTAAAATCTCCATGATAATTTTAACGAAAGCTTGATTCATCGCTGAATGGAACGGAGTTCCATCCCGTAACTTCCCTTGTTATCATGGTTTGACAGAATTGCTGGGGGTGGGGGCTTGATGTTTCAACGTTAAAGGTAGAATTCTAAATGACCTTAAGAGCTGATATTCATTTTTTGGAGGCTTCCCACATTGGTTACCCTACCCACTCAAGATTCTACAGCCTCGGGAATAGAAGATCGGGACGCCATTCAATTTGTACATGCTGTGAGAACGATTCTACTGAACTCTTTACTGGTGACTTGCCTGGCACTTTCTGAAAGAATATGGCGTGTATTAAATCTTTCACGCATCCTCCGCTGCTAACAATGATGTATAGTATTGATGGAACGTCTTTATTGACGGGCTATACACTGCGCCGCCTGTCCTGTGGTTTCAATATAAGCGATGTGGTTTTTAACGAAGTCTCGAATGTTAAAATAATGATTTCTGGCATTTAAAAGGCATTTTCCTCTTCTACACACACTATTACATCGTTAAGTGTCTTCCATGTTCATAAGAAGCGTTCAAGACTCGGATATTTATACCTCCTGGATCAGAATTGCATTAAAACAATGGACTATTCGTGAACTTCTCTTCACTAACTTCTGGGACCTTATATCAGTTTGAAATTTTTTAAAAAAATTACCATTTCTTCTCAACCCAAATGTAAAGTTATTAGGAAAATTATATTACTTTAAAGAGAAGTGAATTTATTTAGAGTTGATGTTATATAAATGAAATAGAATTAATGGAAAAAGAAAAGATATAGAAGATAATGACTTGCTGAATGAGAATTGTTTTTTGTTTCGAAACTCTTCTATTAATTTTGTTATTTGAAACGGATTTTATATTAGATGTATTAGGATAAGGAGAAACTATTTAAAATTGATTAAAGCATGCACGTGAAACGGTAAAGAAGGAATTTTTAAGTTAGAACATTGATATATTAGTGGGGACTCGGGAGAGAGCGATATTAGTTATTGTACACTGATAATTAATACACTTTTTATTTTGTTCTTAAAGGTCTTTAATAAGAATCTTTGTTCGGTAATAAATATTATTAATCTATGGCGCAAGAGAAGGGTAATGAAGGGCAGTCGTTATGAATCACGTTTGAGTGTTCTATGATGGATGTTTCGCGATCAAGCGAAATTTATTGAACTACAAATAACTACAATTACATATTTTGCTATTTTCAAAGTTTTAAGAATATGACAAAATCTCATTCAGGTGCGCTAATTTTATTGGCTACGTTAGTGTATCTGAAAATGGAGATATCTTTTGAAATCTCGATATTGCAATATATATTATCTTTAATAATATTACAATATTATTAAAGATCTTTTAGAAAGTATATTATTAATTATCTTGTAAAATATTCCTATCTTATTCATTAAATATATTCTTAATTTATTTTTGAATAACCGTTCGGGAACTTTTTTTTAAGCTAGTTTTTGTACTAGAAAATGACTTAAAATAACAATGTAGTTTTATTTGAAACATTATCAATTAGTTTATTTTAGTATATGTTCCTACAGAGAGTTTTTTAAAGCATGTTTATTATTGATTTTAAAGCTTTTAAATCAGTAAAGAAGAAGTCCTCAATAAACGAAAATACATGATAAGTGTTTACAAATTTAAAAAATACCCTTATTCAAAATTTGCTACAAATTCAGTCAATTATTCAAAATGAATGCAAAGAAATTTCATCGGATATAAAAAATGAAAAATTTCTCCTGTTTTATTTTAAGTATGAATATGAACTCTGATCCTATATGCATGTTTATGAAATAAATATAAATATCAGTATATGTAGTAATTATAATAAAAAAATAAAACAGCACACGCAATAAAATATTTAATTTTTACAAACTTTGTTAGACCTCAATAAGGCTTTGAAGAAAAACTTATTGAGTTTTAGAATAAAGGAAAATATTTATCACTAAGGAGGAATTCTAAACAGATCTTTGGAACATTTTTATTTATTAAATAGTATCAAATACAAGAAAAAAAATTTCTTTTCAATGAACCAGGTAAGTTACTTCTTTAGTTAATATTTTTTATTGAGAAAAATACCACATACGAATATAATGCGCAACAAATGACGAGAGGAATCGGTAAAAACACCCCGCAAAAAAATTACATCTGCTATAATTTTATAACTGTTGAACAACGAATGTTTTGTAATATGTTCTATGCTGAGCACTATTTAAACATTTGAACTGCATCAAAAACTTCAAAAATAACAGTTAATAAGAAATAAAACCAGGTTTCAAACAACCTACTTTCAATAAAATAATAGCAGCACTTGAGTTTAATTACAGTAGAAAACGGTTTCGCTGTTAAGCTTCGCTGATTAGATTTCTCTCCTCGAAGTTGCAATCATTAAGTCCCCATTCAAAACCACTACCTTTTCTAATTATAAATAAAAGGCCAATTCTGTTTTTGATAATTTGACTTCCGATGTTAGGGCAAAAATGGGTTTACTTCTGCAGTATTTTTTTAAAGAATATATTGATGCAAAATGTACCTTTTAAGTACAGATGATATTGAGACAGTTTTTAAATTTATTTCCATGTTATTGAAAATAAAATGCTTCCAAAATTAAATGAGTTCGTGATTTGTTGTTTAATGTAACATATGAAAACGATTTTGAAGGTTTTTGATGTAAATTTAAACGTAGGTATTTTTTTTAAGAACAGAAAATGTATACCAGGAATATATTAGAACAGTATATTTATAGTTGCAATTTTTTTTCTTTCATGTATGAAATATTTATTTTGCTATATTCTCACTATAAGTTTCGTAAAATAGTTTTAGGTAATGAAATATAGATTACAATTCAAAGATTATGTGTGTGTAAATGAGTGCGTGATGGCATAAAATAAAAGATAATTTGGAATCATATCAGAAAATAAGAATTAACTCTCATCGTGAGCTCAATAATGGGAAGACATTAGAAAATAAAATTATTCTCTTAAAGGAAACCATTTACACACTCAGACATAATCCTTGAATTGCATTTTATTGTTCATTTAATTCAACTATTTTGCGATACTTGCGGTTTGTAGAATCCTAACTACTGAGTGGGTGTACTTGGTTCGTTTTTTATGTTGTCTAGGTTTTTTCTGGATTCAATGAAGAGGCAGTTTTTTAGAAGATGATATTTAATTAAACACTATATTTTTGTACAGTATTTATAAAGTTAAAATTAAACTACTTGGCATACATATTATGAATCTATCAGATTGAACGTCTTTCTATCTAAGGATCTATCAGATTGAACGTCTTTCTATCTAAGGATCTATCAGATTGAACGTCTTTCTATCTAAGGATCTATCAGATTGAACTTTGCCTCTACGGAGAGTAGCGTGAGTTTTTTGGAATGAGGTCACATTGTAGAAATCAAGTTCGTGGTGCACTGTAATTTTGGAAAACGTCTCAAAATGTATATATCCTACATATATAGTTTTAAATTTTGTCTCTATATTAATTTCAGTTAATTAGATAGAATTATTTCTTTATAATATATATTTTCATTATATAGAACATGTTTGTCCTAAAAATAATAAGAATTATTTTATTGTACTTTCTTCACACAATGCCAGAAGAAACATTTGGTGACTGCATTTGTTATGAAGTTTGAGCTACATATTATTGTGGTCAGCAAAAAAGTCAGATTTGTCTAGGCATTTGTAGTTACCACACAGAGCGTCAATATGAGAACTCATCGTCAAGCGCATGAATCAGAAAAGTGTTAAATAACAATATGCAATTAAGATTTGCGATTAACTTGATAAATTAGATAGTCAATCCATAGAAATGTTAAAAGAAGCTTATAGTGACGAAGTTTTATCACAATGCTAGGTCAGCAAGAGGAACCATGCGTATAAGAACGGTCGACAGAACGTGGAAAACAATTTGTAAATTGGACAACCATTAACGCTGAATATAAAAGGCAACATCGGTTAGCAGATGAAGTCTTCGTACTTATCGCCTCTGAAATGTACGTTTAATTGTGGAAAAAGTAGGACTACCCGAATTAGCTGTCTATTGCAATTTTACAGACGAAATGAAAATTCATAAGATCTGGGCGAAAACTGTGGCCAAAATTTCTGACTCCTGACAACAAAACTACACTCGTGGCGATTTCACAGGAGCTGTTCGATCGTGTCACAAATGATCCGAGCTTTCTGAAATGAGAAGAACCTAGGTTGAAAGCTGATTGCTTCCGTACGATCCTGAGAGAACACAACAGAGAGTGGAATGACGTACCCAAACTCACTTCAACCAAACAAGACTCGTATAGGCATATCACGAGTTAAAACTCTCTTAACTGTGTTCTTCAACTCTAACGGAGTGGTTCACATGGAATTTGTTCTATATTGGCTAAAAGCAATTTTATGTGGAAATGCTTAAATGCTTAAGGAAAAGATTAAACCGCATCAGCTCAGAGATTACAATCAGCTGGATAGCCCACGGTGACAACTCCAGGCAGCGCGGAGCGTTGGTGGTGACTGAGTATCTATCCCATAAAAGCATTCCTGTGCTTTCTCATCCAATATACAGCAGAAACTTTGCCACCCTACGACGTTTGTCAACTTAAAATTAAGATGAATTTAAATGAACACAATTTCGACATAGTCAAGAATGCTCAAGAAAATGTTATCACAAATTTTCAGAGCATCTCGCAAAATGAGTTAGAGCAGAGTTACGAACAATAGCTGCTCGCTGGACTTGTATCTTTATCACGAGTCATACTTCAAAAAATATTAGGTACATTTCATTATTTTTGCCCAATCATATAATATTTTATAAGTTTTTCCTATTACGGGATTAATACAGAAGAGCCAATAAAGAGGTACCCACGTTAGAAATGGGAAATGGGTAACGCATTGTAGTATTTATTGGCCATCGCTATTTCTGCGGTTTGAGTGTTGTTTGTTTTCGGGTGCATAATGATGAGCTCTGTTCTCTTTAATGTAGAAAAGTAGATACAAAATCACGACAGAAACTTACCTCGGACCATTCACATTTTAAAACGATAGCAGAATGTTGTTAAATCAAAAGTAACATATGAATCAGTGTCACAATTGTATCTAAATAATTTAACAGATGCCAGCAAGGAACGTAAAACTTACTCTCAGCAACATTGGTCGTCAAAGACAGATACTTTTTGAACTACTTTCAAATTTCAAATGAGAATTCTCGAAGAATTTCAATATAACTAGAGTTATTTCCAATGTTATATCAAATTCGTAACATTTTTTAAATCACTCAGAAATCCTATACATACTATAGTAATTGTATAGGAACATTTTTAAAACGCAAAAGTAACATAATGTTTTTAATTTGAAGAAATTTACAATAAGAACTTTTCATTATTGCATCTTTTTTGAAGATGAAAGTAAATCATAATTAAAAAATTAAGTAGATAATAAATCTTTATTTTTTTTATTTTCGCTGTTAACTTCTTATGAGAACATAAGAATGTTTTATAATGCATTAATATTTTTTTAAAATGTCATTTGCTCACTTGTAGTACTCACCAGACAAAGTAATCACCAGCAATCAAACGTCTTGATTAAACTAATAAACGTTAATATTTTTAATTTTGATTATTGGTACAATAATATTTTTTTTAACATGTAGTTAGATACCACATTAAACTTTTATATTATTGCATATTTTGTGAAGCTGCAAGCAAATCATATTTGCAAAAACCCGCAGATAAAACATTTTTATTTTTATTATTTTTTTTCATTTAACTTCTTATAAGCAGATATTCAAGTTTTAATTTCGATTAATACTTTTTTTAAAAATCTCTTTAGTTCGTTTTAGTTGGAAAAAACACCCAAATGTAATGATACCTTTTGGCTACAGTAATATAAGTTAGTATAAATTATATGACTGTTTTTTGTCATTCATTCTTAATTAGGGGTGTTAAAATTGTCAGATTCTGAAAACTGAAAACATAATTTTAAATAATTTTACAAATTTGAATTGAAAAGTATTATTTAATATTATACACACAAATTTGTTTTTATTCTTTCAATAAAGAATCGAACATCACAATAACTAAATTGGAAGCATACAGATGATTCATTTTAACATATTCATAAACTATATCATTTTGAAACTTTAGCTGAAATATTTTGTTTTTGCATTCTTCACGCTTAACATTTTACGCAACGTACCTCAAAAATGTAAAAAAAAATGTATATAAATTTAAATTTCATCTTCTTTCTGGAATTCATTAGATTATAGATGCACATAAGAGTAAATATGATAATATTCTGCAGCTCTACAAAAGAAGAATAATGGACATTTATAGGAAATGATAATATTTATACATAAAAAAGTAAAATATTTTTGAAGATTTATTTTATAAAAATAAAAGGCAAATAGAATTAGCCTCTTTAAAAGTAAAAATTCTAATCGTGTCTTTTAGAATTGTAGTGATATTATATGAGTAAAATAAAAATTGAGTAAAAGATAAAAATGATATTTTAATATAATTTCGTTTTTCATTATTTCGAGCTTGACAACTATGAAAAATTTGATATTTTAATCCTTCACACACACACACACA
>BMAW01079075.1:157358-194733 GCA_019974015.1 Nephila pilipes | reverse complement strand
GTTCCATAACTCGGCCAGTTTTTATCGTAATAAAATGAAATTTTTTGTGTTTACTTTGTTTTTGTGTATTGCATCTTTTTCTAAATATAAGTGATAGGACCTGGGAACCGTAAAAAAATTTAATTTTTGTAATTTTTTTGTAAATGGGTTTTTTTGGTTCGAAAAGCACGTAAAAACATTCTTTACCTTTTTAAAAACATTTTTCAAATTGGAAGTGCATATCTAAACCGAACGGTTCGGAAATTAGTTATTGGATCACATTAAGACTGGACACCCTGTATATCTATATATATATAAGCGAAATACCACTGACTGACTCATCACGATATCTCCAAGACTATACAACCGATTGACTTGAAATTTGGTATAGTTACTCATTTTTGCGATGTAGGCGCTCACTAAGAACGGATTTTACGGAATTCTTATCCCAAAAGTGATTTTCATCCGTTAATCTTTTCTTATCCATAAATTATGCCAATGACATGACCGACGCCAAACGGAATATATTTTTTTTTCATACGTATTCTGTGCATTGCTACCAATTAAGTTTACTTGGCGGGATTTGCTCGTGCGAATGGAAATAATTTAATATTGAGGCACTGATGGTGGATTTATCACCAAATATCTTCCACCGCCAAGTCGAAGCATTTCAATGACCTTGCATTGTGAATTTTAAATAGCTATAATATGGTAACCCCAGCTGATTTCTGTCCGTTTTGCTGAGAAAACGATACTTTTTTATTGTTGTGGAACCTAGACGTATGTTTTAAATTTATGAGAAAAGTATTTTATTATTAATAAGGATTGATAAAGTACATTTGTAAATCTAAACGTAATCTTACGAAGATATTGAAGTTGGCTTTTAACAAATAAATAATAACGGTATGTTATTCATGTCATTGATAAAAAAAAAATAAGTAGCTATCAAAATATTTATTTCGATGTACGCAATAATTGTAACCTAATGTTTATGCAAAAGGTTTTTTTTCTGTATTTTGTTTATTTTTAGTTTTTGGTTTCTAGAAAATAAATATTTTTGATTTTTTAAAATGGCCGAATATTTTATCGTTATCAGAATACAGAATTATTTTTAATGCTATGATTTTTTAAGAGCTATTCTGTCTTATTCAATTGCAGTTCCAGATATGCTGCTAGCGTAATAGAGTTATCCCTTTGCAAAAAGGATAACGTAATACGGGTGACTTTTTGCTAAAAAAATTTACTATATTTTATTTTTTGTTAGTATTTTTTGTTGAATTTTTAAATAATTTGAAATTTAAAAATTAATTTCGGTTATATTTTTTAACTAGAGAAATATTTCATTGTAGGTTAATGCAAATTGATTTTTCATATTTACTTTTCAGTTATAATTTTTAATAATGGATGTTGAATATATTTGGATAGATAGAATACCTACTCCTTTCAAAGTTTTTAAAATTCTTGGCAATGGAGCATGTTTATTTTCTTCTCTGTCTTTGCTGGTGTTCGGTGACATATCGATGGCGTATAAAATGAGAAATATTATTGTTTCTCACGTGTTTGACAACTGGGATCGGTTTAAATGCTACCCTCAAATGCTATCTGGCGCCCCTTATAATATTAGCGATTTATATTTTACCGAAATGTGTAAACCAAACACGTAAGGATCTATTTGCGAAATTATGGCGGCGGCAGAGCTATTTCCCTATCAGTTTGAAGTGTATCAAGGTGGCTGCCTTATAGCTTCTGTTGGTGAAGCAATTCAGGGGGAAAAAAGATTACGTTTTACGGGAAACTGTAATAGGGGTCATTTTGATGTTTATGTTGAAATAGTTGGATTAACAAATAGAAGTAAAGTTAATTCTGGTGATGATAATGTGAAACAAAATGAAGAAAATGTGTCATCTTTTGTGTTTCAGCCTCAAGAAAATGTGTCTGTGTTAGTTTCAAAGACTCAATCAATATCTAACATTGATTTTTTAAGTTCAAGTGAATCAAATATTAATGATGTAATATCTCTTCAACTAAATAAAGGTAAAAAAAGAAGAAGAAGATTCTCAAATTCAATTAGATATAAACAAGTTAGACAAGCTGCTACAAAATATACTCAAAGTCATCCTGCAGCTGTAAGAAAATACTTTTCTAATAACCCCCATGTGAATCAGGCAGCTGTAATTAAATACAATGAAAAAAGATCAAAAGTTAAATTAGCGCCATGGACTTCCAAAAATTTGTCTGGTTTTAATTATAAAATAGATATTGACTATTCAAATTATAAAATTGTCAGTATCGGAAAACGTTTGCCCTGTTTGTGGTGCCATGCTTTAAAATTGATAGAACCTCCAGGAATGTGTAACAGCGGTGATCAAGTCCAAATTCCTGCTACTAGATCCTACTCTGAACCTTTGAATAGTCTTCTTAACCATTAGGATCAACTTTCAGAACATTTTCTTTCTACAATTCGTAAGTATAATGAATGTTTTCAGATGACGTCATTTGGAGCAAAAAAATTGTAGGAGGGAAATTTTATGCCAACATTTAAAGTCCAGGGGCAGGTATACCACAGGATAAGTAGCCTTTTGGCTGAGCCTCCTCAACAACCTTCTTTTCTTCAGCTATACTTTCTCTGTGATGCTGAACGTGAACGAAACATTTGTTGTGGTATTTTCCCAGGTGTTAAGCCAGAATTAGTTAGCCAATTACAAAAGGCGCTACATGAACATAGCAGGTATATTCGCGATTTCAAAGCTGCTGTTGATTCAGTTCCTAAAGACCAAAAGGAGTTCAAGGTTATACTTAATGCCGATAAAAAACCATCTGGAGAACACAAAGGTCGTTTCAATGCTCCTCAAAATAAAGAAGTATCTATCCTTATTGTGGGTCAGGATTTCGAAAAAAGAGATATCATTCTAAACAGCAGATACAGTAAATTGGTACGAATTAGTGAAACCCATCGAGCTTACGATGCTCTTCAGTACCCTTTGATGTTTTTTCGCGGGGAAGACGCGGTCATTGTATAAATATTTCAAAACTTGATAGCAATACTAAGGCTCCTATCAATAAGACTGTCTCTGCTTCTGAGTTCTTCAGCTATAGGTTGATGGAGCGTGTTGGTGAAATCAATTATCTATTGCCCTTTCGTCAACTGTTTAATCAGTTTTTGGTCGACATGTATGCAAAAATAGAAACTGAAAGGCTTGAATGGATTCGTAACAATCAGAAAATTTTTAGGAGTGAGGAATATGTCCATTTAAAAGACGCTATGGCAAAAAAAGATACACAGTCTTCAGAAATAGGTAAAACGTCTTCGTTTACTGGAGGACCTCGCTACATGCATGAACGAACTCAAGACGCTATGACAAACAAAGTGACATGGCGCACGTACTCAGTATGGGACGAATATATAGTATGAATGGGATATAGTATGGGACGAATGTACTATGACCCACAAGAAAGGAATTGAAGCTCTCAACCGGATACTACAAGACATCAGAGGAAGTAATCGACTAATGGGTGGTTTTACTGTTCTTTTAGCTGGTGACTTTAGACAAACTTTACCTGTCTTACCACGAGGGACACGCGGAGATGAAATTCAAGCCGGTTTGAAATCTTCAATTTTATGGCCTCATATAAAAGTCTTATCCTTGAAAGTTAATATGAGGATCTCTCTTCAAAACGACTTGAGCGCGAAAGAATTTTCTAACTATTAATTGACATAGGTAACGGAAATATTACAGAGCAAGAAGGAAAAATAACTATTCCGAATAATCTATGAGATACTGTGGGAGATTTGATTACTTTGACTGATAGAATATACGGAAATATTGAATATGGCACACTAGATAGCTTATCGTGGTTGAAAGAAAGAGCAATTTTGACTTCAACAAATGAATCAACTGATAAAATTAACGATTTTATCCTAGAGAAACTGACAACTGAACAGATAAAGTATGAGTCTATAGATACAGTCATAGAGATAGAAGTTACTGTCCATTATCCTGTGGAGTTTCTGCACACACTCAATCCACCAGGCATACCGCCTCATATTCTTTATCTAAAGACTGGTACACCAATAATGTTCTTGCGTAATTTAAATACTCCTAAATTATATAACGGCACCAGTTTTTTCTTAGAGTTTTCAAATTGAAAACTCTAAGAAAAAACGTTATAGAAGCGACTATTTTTACAGGAAAGTATGAGGGTGAAAATGTATTCATTTCTAGAATACCACTAATTCCATCAGATTGTCATTTTGAATTTAAGCGTTTGCAATTTCCAGTTAGAGTTTGCTTTGCGATGACTATCAATAAAGCCCAAGGGCAGAGTTTAAAATTAGCTGGTGTCGATTTATAAAATGAGTGAAAATCTAATCATCCTTCAACCAGAAAAACGAACGAAGAATGTTGTCTACAGAGAAGTTTTGGAAATGTAGGCATATTATTTCATATTTTTCTTATATTTAACTATTTCTAAAATTAGAATAAGATAAAATAATAATAAATGTAATAATTAAGATTAATAAATTGATATAATAAAGAATAAAAATGTAGTTTTCATCCTCAAAAATTGCCATGCGCACAAAATAAAGACAATAGAAATGTAATACACAAAAAAATTGATTCAATAGGTTTAAAAAATAAAATAAAATGTATAAAAATGTATTTATATTTTTATGTTGTCAATTTTTACATGGTTTAGGCCTACAGGGAACCCGCCATGTAGAATAATGGGAACGCATCGCACTACACAGTACCTCATGGGTGATGCAGAATTCTGTTCAACGACAGATTTACTGACTAAATTACATTTTTATTGATAAACTATTAACTATTAAATACTTTTCTCATATATTTGAAAGTCGTGGATAACCATTATTACAGACAATCAATTTCTAAAATTTTTAAATTCAGATTATAATTAAATTTAAAAATTTCTTGATATTTTACCTATTGGTTCCAAAATATAATATTATCGTCTGCCCAGCGAAGCGGGCGGGTATCAGCTAGTATATATATATACACCTCCCCAATCACCTTCAAACCCAATTCAATAGAATCAAGCCACGTTGTTTTAGTCTTTCAATTTTCCGATTAGTAAAGAACTTTGCAACAAAAATCTTCTTTACTGGATTTTTTTCATCCATTCTAATAATATGAGAAGCCCAGTTCGTTTGTTTCACTTTAATACATTTATTGATATCAGTCTCATTAAAAATTCTATAAATTTTAGAGTTAAAACGTCTTCGCCAAAGGCTATTCTCATTGACGCCACCGAGAATACTACGAACAAACTTTCCCTCAAAAACTGAAATTTTGTGTTCTCCATATATAGTAATTATAATACTCCTTTAAGTATTGAAATTTAAAACGTTTTTTTTTTACTGCTGTAGGGGCACAATAAGAAAACTTTAACTGAATTATAAATTTATTAATGTTACACTGGGACGGCTCTATCCACGATCTTTTCACTAACAGTCCTCTTGGGGAATTTTTGGTCCTTAAGAATTATTTTTATTAGAATGCTTCCTCCGAAGAAGAGAGCGTGATCATGCAAATTGAGACTGATATATATATATATATATATATATATATATATATATATAGTCTAAGCTTTCAGGTTAGGAGGGGAGAGATAGGATAGACTTCTAGCGGAACAGTAAATAAATTAAGTATTTAGAACATGTCGAGTTTTCCTTCCGACCTTCCCACACTGAGGGAAGAGAGAGAGAGAGAGAGTTTCCCTCACAACACGAGAGGGTGGGAGATACATCGGGATAGCAGCGGATGCACGTCTACCTAGTCAAGCAATTAAGGACGAAGTGACAGAACATTTTCTTTGTTTGCGAAGTTAAAGTTTTGGATTACTTAGATCAGATGGCGATAGCTGCAGGTATCATAAGGTATTTGATATGGAAAATAATTGTCTGGTAGGGAATATCCCTATTAGTTCGGAGCGTGGGAAATGCTGAACTAAGTATTTTTGGAAATCGCATGATCTCATAAATTAAAAGATTAAAAGGAATGAGATTACGAAATAACGATGAATGCAATCTATGTTAGTTAAAATATAGGATGAATTAAGAAATTAATTAAAGTTAAGGGAAATCGGTACACACACAATAGTTTTTTCTGTAATAAGGAAGATATCTGATATGAACACCACCGGATCATCGAAAACACCAGATGACTGGAAAATCAAAAAAAAAAAAAAAAAAAAAAAAAAAAAAAAAAATGCACGAATATTTTTAGCTATATTTTATTGTATAAAAACTTAATGCATTTTATGTGAATGAAGTATCAAACACACGAAATACTCCATCCACAAAAAATGTTCTGTTTTGTATTGATAGCCTACATCATTACTTTGAAGTAGGAGGTATGAAATAATTTTCTATGACAATTCAGCCTGAGTAAAAATTACGCCGGGTTACTGACAGATCCGGAAAGGCAAAGTGATAGATTACAGAGAGAGTACTGTATTATTTACATATATTATTCATATAAATATTAAAAAATTTAGCACAGGTAAAGTATCTAAATAAACAATATAAAAATGAAGCATATGTTCTGCAGAACATTACTAAATAATGCGTTCATCTCTCCGTAATTTCGTGGACTTAGGCTTAGTAGAGAAAAACCCTCAGGACCTGGAGAGACGCTCCCGAAACAGATAGGCGGTCCCAGTTGCTATGCGCTTTTGAACCTACCATTTCGAAAGGGTTAATATTTAAAGAATATAGAACTTTATTTGAATGCATTTTCACCTTATACTCATATTTTACACTTTGAAAACCCTCCAGTTCTTTTGTAACGATTTTATTTACAATTATTTGTTTGTGTGCCAGAGTTGGATTACTATGTTATATTTTTGTTTTTGTTTTGATCAATAAGTTAAGTTTCTCTTTTATGGATTACATAACTGTAGATGTTGAAGGAAAAGTGTATGACAGTTATGTATACATAATTTATAGAATTAGTGGCAAAAGCAATGTTGAATAATTGATAACAATTTCGGGGTAAAATTCGCATTTTACTAGGAAACCAGTGTACCGGTTTACCCGTGTTACTATCCCTATTCATGTTCATCACACTCTTTCTGTTGGCTCATGGGTTTTATCCCTGACGCCATTGAAGATGTAGTGGTGTTGGTGTATGTTTATCTGATAGAGGTCTCAAGTCCTTCGGTGGCGTGGTGTGGAAGTTTGGGGGAGTGAATTTCCAGCTCAGGTGCTGTTCTCGTCACTTGACCGAGATTCAAAATAACTAGATCCATCGCCAATAGCCCTCGTTTTGCTTCTTAGCGCGGCGTTAATAAACAATCGAATCCCATCCCATTCTATACTGAACTTATTCTATTGAGTTTATTATAATAATTCCTTGTCATTCATAAAAATACAGCAAAGGCCTGCTACGTGGAGGACATCATATCAGCCAATGGAATGGTCTTAGAAAGAAAATTATATGAACTAATCAAAATTATAAGCGCAAATGAGTCAATCATCATATTTGCCTTGCTGGTACTAGCCCTGATATCTCTTATTGCCATTTAAGGCCCGAGTGAAGATCATCTTTATGAAAATGGATCATTTTAGGGCCATTAAAAACTACGCCCGCATGTAATTACGCGATGGGAGGTAAGCTGTGTAATTTGATGAATAAAGTAATACCCTTATTTGATGGCTTGTAGCTGTAGAACGATTTTTACTTTCGCCATGCTTTTATGATTTTCCTCTTTATGCTGTATTTACTTGCTTCGCTGCTTCGTATTTTTTTTTCTTTTTCGAAATTCAACTTAACTCTTTGAGGCTGTTATAAAAAGAAGAAAGAGTTTAAGTGCGCGTGATATGAATTCGAATTCAACTCATTTCGTTTACTTTTAAGATATTATTGCATTTTTTTATATATGAAACTAAGATTTAATTATTGAAAAACCTTTTTAATTATTGAAATTTTACATTTAATTTTTATGGATGTGAATATATTAATTTAATTAGAGCCTTGTAAACACATACACAAAAGCCGCCATTGCCATTATCATGATTTAATGTAGCTGAAATTAATAGCTAATTCATGAGATTGATTAAAATGAGTGAGTGTTGATTAAATTTTAGAGATATGGCTATGCTGCGCCGAACAAGTTAAAATTGTGATCTAGACATTTAAAAAAATAGAAAAAAAGATAAAAGTTGGTTGACGAGAAGGAGGATCGAAAACGGAGAGGAATCGCTAGAGTATTCTGGAGACGCATCCCCCGTGTTTACAGTAAACCCTATAGGAAAGAAAAAGAACATTAGGGAGCCTCGGGGTCATGATTCTCGTAGCTAACTAAAGAAGGTAAGCGGGGAGGGTATAAGGGAGATCAGGAATTTGAAAGTATTTTGAATCGATTATGTATTTGTTGTTCGGTTATTTTACTAGAGGATCCGGCAATGCTTCGCTATTACTGAATTTGGAAAAATATATGAATTAAGTAAATATAAATAAAGTTCGATACTTATTCATTTATTTTATTAAATGACAGGAACAATGAATTATGTGTATGGTAATTAATTTTTTTTTTTCATTTTTCATTGCTGTTCTGCTTTTGATATTGTTTTTTCCTTTTTCAGTTCGCTAAATTAATCGGTGCACTTGGGATCCAATTCTGTTGCATTTCATTCATTGATTTTTACATTCAATATCTCAGGACAAAGTCTTTTTTTTTTATCTTAACGGAAATAGAATTTAGTAGTATCAAAATACTGAGACATTAAGATAATAACAAGTTTTATAATTAATATTTGTTTTTCTTAATGTAAATACTTAATAAGAAATATTTCATTCCTGTTTCATTGCAGTCATTGTTCATAAAGTAAATTGTAATTCACTGTGGCTAGAATGTATATCACATTAGACACGAGAGGAGAGGCGGTTACATAAAGAAAGCGTCCCTCAAGACAAGCGATTGAGAACGAAGTGATCGAAAATGCTCCTTGTTTGGAAAATCAAAACAAGGACTATTCGGATCATTCTGTCATAGATGTAGGAATCTTTAGGTATTTTATACAGATACATAATGTCTAGTCGGGATTATCCTTACGAATTCGAAAAGTGGGAAACGCTGAACTAGCATATTTAGAAATTCCACGATCGAATAAATTCAAAGATTAAATGGAAGTGTACCACAAAATAAAAATGGAACTCCTTTCTATGATAGTTAAAGTACGGGATAAATTAAGAAATTCAATTAAATTTCAGTAAAATAATAACGTATGTATATATACATGGTGTAGGCATCTAGGATTTCTTCACTGAAAAATGATGATGATCCCTTCTCGAGGATAATGAGTTCATTTTAAAAAAAAAAAAAATAAAACTATTTATAATAATAATATTTACAGATGATTAAATCAAATTTCAAAGCGATTGTTTTGGTTAGTTTATGCCAAGTAGAAGCTAATTAACCATTTCTCTCTCTTTCTTAGCACATAGCATAGCTTTATCCGGCTTGTATATTTTCGCCCATTGATCTTCCGACGTTTCAACTCGAAGCCCGCTCATGAAATTTTTTAAAAAAAGCAGTTGACTGCAAAAATATTTATGGATCCTTCATGATTTCTTATCCAATTATTCAGATAAAATTAAAAAAAAATCTGTAGATTGGGCCTTCCAAATATCACTGACCTCAGTGATGGACTTGTTTACAAGAAACTGCTTAAATTTCAAAAATCACGTTGCCGTAAAGATAACTTGGCTAAATTGCATAACAACGTGTTGAGTATTAAACATTAATATTCAACAGGCTTTTAAACCAGCCTTTGGTAATTTCCTAATTAGAAATACAACTAAACATTTGGCAAAAGGATAAAAAATAAAGTGTATATATCATAATAAATAATTAAAAAGTTCAAAATACTGGAGTTGTGAATATGAAAGATAATAAAAATAGCAAACTTTTAAAAATAATCGGACATGGAAATACCCAAAAGAGTTAAAAAAAAAAAAAAAGAGAATATTTTGAACACACATTTTGTAGATACATATAGAAATAACCCGATATACAAAAAATTAATACTGCATATTATAATTGAGGATTTATGAAAAGCGAATTAGGTTAATTAATAGATTTAGTCTAGATAGAACTAGGTTAAAAAATTTAGATTTTTGCGTTTAGGTTAGATTAGATTTTCTTAGAGTCTAGGTTAGATTTTTTTCGGTTCACTTATTTGAAAAATATTTCATTAGGTTAACTGATGTGGTTGTTACATTTTGACCTGAACAGTTACCAATTTTTTCGACTTCGTATCCATCTCCAGAGTATACCTTAGTTAATTTTATGGACCAAAATATTTAGGTCTTAAATTCAATCTGGTACCAAATTACGTTCTTTGAATCGCGATTACGTCGCCTACTCTATATTGAGAAACTTTTTTAAATATTTTTTTATTGTACATTTTCTTTCCTTTTTTTTTTTGGATTGAATCTTTTGGATATTTTTCTTCGCCTCCTGCCTCACATAAAATTTCTTTAATCATGAAGATTTATTATTTTTTGAATTATCATTTCTTCATTTTTCATTTCTGCTTCAAAATCTTCTTCAGTTGAAAACAATTGTTTTTGATGCAATATTTTTAATTCTACGTTAATCACTGACTCCATTTTTTTAAATTACATTTACTTGTGACTTTTAGTCTCCATTTGTAGAACATTCTCTGAGCCAAATTTTTAATATTCTAATTACATTATTATTACTATCAACTTTAAAACAAACGTATATAATTGTAACAACTCCCATTCATTAATTTCAACGGCTAATATTTATTTTATGTGGATAATTAATTAGTTCAGATTTAAATGAAGAGGTCTTTAAATGAAAATCAAATTTAGAATATTAATATATTCAACTCTTATGAATATTTATGCAAAAGAGTACTCTCTCTCAACATGCTATTCCTCAAAGTATATGAATTGTTGTTTGAAATAATAATCAAAGTTTACTCTTAAGAAACTCACTAGGTTTCGCGTGAGAATTATCAATAGGGTTTAGGGTTCGAGCGGTAATTCCTAGTCCCTCCTATATGAACTTTCTCCACAAAGGATCTTTATTCAAAGTCGGTGGGCTACCAATGTTCACTGGTTGCATTACAATTTTTATCATCCACCATCTATCGATTATTTTCTAATATTCAATTCGACTTCGCTAATAAAAACATTTCCTCAGATCTATTCACTGTTCTCAATCTAATCTGCATATATCACGTTTCATTTGACTGCAAAGGAATTGATAATTTTAAAAAGTAAATTCATATGTTAATTGAAGGAAAAATCCCTTGTAGGCCAACGTAACACAGAATTCCTAATATCAAACTAAATTTCCAATTTTAAATTGCTTATTATATTCAGTTTCCCAATTCGAAAAAAATATTAATATGAAATTTTTATAAAGAATAAATTATTCTTAAAAAGTAATAAGAGTTTGACTGACTCGAACTACACTTAAAAGAACTTGAAACTTTGATACTGAAATTAATATTTTAATTTTGATATCATCTCATATTTCTATTTTAAGTCCTCAAATTTATTTACTCGACTACCATGTTTTCCGAAAAAAAAAACGTTGCCTTTGTTTGTTTAAATTTGGTGCTTGAATCCATTTAGAGCTGAAGAGAAAAATATAAAACTATTTTCTAAATAAAACTTTTAAACCTTTTTTTTTGCATCAGTAAAATGTTTTATTGTTCATCAACAATTGAATCATTAATTAAAGAATTTGTATACCAGTCCGGTTAAAAAAGTACGTATTTTTGACGACAGACGGCACTGCAAAGACAAGCTGCACTCCAACCCAATTACACACTGATTCATTTATTAGTTTCGATTTGGCAACCACTTGCTTTCAAATCAAAATTGTACTGCTGCAATATTGAGTTGTCTCCATTGATGAGATCTAGATTCATCATTATCTACCGGAAACCAAGCAACAATAAACTGCTTCCAGTGAATCTGCTCCGAAGAAGACACCTGATTGGACGGCAAAAATTATGGCGTCGAATTTTTGGGATACGAAGGGCATCATATTCACGGACTCCGTAGAAAAAGTAAAAATGATCAACGGACGCTACTGAGGTGTTTTTTTCATTCCCATTTTCTAAAAGGATATTTTTTTGAGTCACTTCACTTATGTGTTTGTTAAAATATATATAAAAACTAAAATTTCGCTTGCTGTGCTCTTTAATAAAGTCATTAACATTTAAATGTGTTATCTTTCGATTTAGAATGTTCTTTGAAAAAACTAGCATTGCAAAATCTTTTTCGAAGTAAGGAATACGAAGGTTACGATTAAAGTTATTAAAAAAACGGCGGCGTTTGATTCTATAAATATTTCAGGAAATGTTTGTACTGTTAATGGAAATTTTATTGATTGCAGTTGAGCTATTGCGCTAAGCCACTAATAGTACCGTATTCTAATATTAATTATACTTTTTCGAAAGTTTGCTACTCTGCCTACACGTTTATGTGTTTACTTGGTTGTGATTAAAAGTCTTATATCGATCTACCTTAATGTTATTTTCATTTATAGAAATCAATACCTTGAAGGATTTTTAGTTTTTTTTGTTAAACCTATTGAAAAAAAGACCAAGCACTGCCAGTGTCCTACATTTGCGTCACCTATCCTCCCCTCAATTTTGTGCTGCTGCCGTAAATTGTTCCACCTCACCTAGGAATGGTACCAATCTGATTGAGTGTCTCTCATATTCAGGAAGAAATGCTTATCGTAAAACAAATCAAGGTTGCCACGGTTATTTCCGATGTTTCCTTAAATGCTGTAATCATGTTCAAATCAAACGGAGTAAGGTAATTTCGTGAGGCGTGCAAATGGCCTTGAGTCAGTATGTTATGCTTTAACAACGGAGACGGTTCTTTTTTTGGAGCAGATATTCGGAAAAGTGTAAAATAGACAATCATCAACCGATTTTGGAAATCGATAAGCTGACTACATGTAATTCACAATATATATATAACTATTTGGTAAAATTTTAAACAGTTTATTGATTGAATTACCTTTAAAAAGAGATAAATACTTTTAAGGTAACTAAGACACTAAATTAGTTTAAATTTTGCATCTCTTATTTTGTTGCTAAGAAATAGAGGGCGCTTCGCTAATTCTGCCGATGTATTATTTAAGAGAAATTGATAAATAGAAGATTTAAAAATTGGACTTTAAAATTGTAAAGACATTTGACTCCCCAAAGAGGAATGGTCATGGTAGCGTACACGCGGTCTGCGGTTTTCGTCGAGTCGAGGGTTCAAACCTTGTGCCACTGAATACCCGCTGTATAGCCGGGGCTGATGCACGTTAAATATGTCCGGGCCCAAAGTCCTCCCGTTGGTGTGGTGTGGAAGTTAAGGGGAGGGGATGACAGTTCAGGTATTGTCCTCGTCACTTGACTGAGGTTCAAAAATACGAGGTTCGTAGCCATTAGCACTCGTATTGCTTCTAGTTCGACTTAAATAAAACCAAACTAGACCAAACCCCACAGAGGAAATTACTTTTTTTTGCCTTTTTCTCAGAATGTGGTTTTCTAGATTCTGGCATATTTTTCTAAGATTCTGCGGCCGTGGTAGCCTAATGGTCATGAACTCACTGCCGTAGATTTGAACAAAGATGCCAGGGAAGACCTGTCGTGTAGTGGAGCTGAGACACATTAAATCTAGTGAAGTCCCAAGTCCTCCTGTTGTCTTGTGGAAGTTTAGAGAGGGTGATGTCAGCTCAGGTGTCGCTTAGCTCACTTAGCTGACCTCAATTTCGAGGTCCGTCACCAATTGCCCATGTGTTGCTTCTAAATGCGAATATGATAAACAGTTAATCATGTCCTAAATTTCGATTTATCTGTAGTGTTAATATTTTACATATTATAAAATGAGATTATTTCCTTTACAGTGAACATTGTTTCCCCCTAATAACCACTCACAAAATTTGAATATTGAAAATGTTTGTATTGATTAAAATCAAAATTTTTTATTAAAACTAATTTTTGAAATTGTTATTAAATTCACTGTATAGACTTTTATGTTTATAAGCCCTCTTCAATTTTCAAAGTCATAAATACGACAGAATTTATGCAAGATTACGGAAAGGTAAACACACGAAATACAAATGTAAATTTTACTATTAATCATTAATTGCTCATATATAATTATTTATGCTTATAAATGGGATTTTCTTTGAATGTGCTGATACATTTGTGTACAAGTATCTCTATGTTAAAAAAAGCATTTCATTTCTTTTAATTTAAAAAAGTGAGGGTTATTTATATTAGGCATTAAGTTTGCTCAGATCATTTTGTTGAATACGTCTCAGCTACCATAAGCCCACATAAAATCTCTTCAGTTTAAATAGGAGATAAGAAATTAATTTATTTTTGATAGCAGGTGAGGCCTGCAAAAATCTAGAAAATACCCACTTTTTGCCGAAGTTGAAAAATTTTCTACTGGGAAAGGAGGCTCGAAATTAATAGATAATTCAATTTGCTTTTACATTTGGTAATCCAACAAAGTACTCATAACACATATAAAATAATATTGTTATGAAAATTTTTCCTCTCTGAGTGTGTATGTACGAAGTGAAAATCAAGTCCAAACAGAGGATAACGACAAATATCATTTTATTAGTAAATGTTCAGGACGACACACAAGTAGCAAAGCTTGGACAATAACCACACAAACGCTCTAATAGAAAATACAGGACTTGTACAGATGGGCAACACAAATACATACAAAATAGCATACGTAATAGCGTTCCAGTCACTAATTTAATAGTTCTCACTGCACATAAATTTCCACAGTATTACTTAGAACTTGAAAGGCAGACTCCAAAAGCAAATCAGCTCTCTCCGGCTCTCTATGTTTCCCCCCCCCTTTCCTGGCCAGGTGTGACATCACACCGAAAATTCACGAAAAGTCCGTAACTTTCTTCCCTTTCGATTTTTCGCTTAGGTTCCAGCGCCTTCGAGTACTTTCCATTTGTCGCCAAGTCGACAAATGGTCGCCAAGTCCATCACAAAGGTAAAGGGGTCCATTGTTTAATCTCTCTTTTGTTAACTCGCGACATCTCTGTAAATCTATCTTTTCCTTATTAAGAGAAGCGTTGCAGGGAAGTATCAACTCATGTTCTTAACAGTATGCAAACAAAAAACACGATCTATTTTCAGAGCAAATAGAAAATTAAAATTAAGTTTATTTAGGGAATTTTTTTAACTGTTAATGGCAAATTGGGTTAAGATAAGATAATATAGTATACAGGGTGTTTAATGGGCAACAATTTGAGGAGTGATAGAAAATGTATAAGCTAGCGATTTTCACGCTACAATGCAGAGAGTGAACCGCTAGATGGAGCTGAAATGGGAAACATAAGGCGCGAGTTTACTTATATAGCGTCCTAGAGTAACCAGGAAAAGGTCATGCTCCTGAAATCCTCGGTGGAAATGATGATGCATAAGAAACCTCGCATTTTATGCTTTCCATTACAGCGCCTGCTCTCTGCCTATGCATTGTCGCGTGAAAATCGCTAGTTTAAACGTTTTCTATCACCCCTTAATTTTTTCGTCCTTGAGTTTCGAAACACCCTGTATTCACATTATCATCGTCCGTGTATGTTGCCCACAGAATTATAAAGGCTATTTTCCTCAAGCAACACATATCTTACGGTAATTACCGAAGACAACGTATGTTGCTTAAAATATTTTTTTTACTGCTAATTTTTATCAAAAATGTTCTTTAAAAAACAATATTTTCACATTTTCAGCACAGTTTATGTTATAAATAATAAAAAAAAAATTTGTATTTTCCCCACCATTCATGTCTGCCTTTTCATCATTAATTAATTAATTTTAAAATTTATTTTACAACGAGATGAATAATTTCTCGTAAAGGTCCTATTATATATATATATATATATATATATATATATATATATATATATATAAACTCAAAACACATTACAATTTTTTCAGAGCTTTTGATTGAATTTTTTACCCGAATTTGTATGTAATCATGGATACAAAAATTATTGAAAATAATTTTAAATTATTTAGAAATTTCAGGAGACACTTTATGAAGTCACCATTTTTGCTTTGTAATCTTTTGATATTATTTCCCCTTCATTTGGTTTCCATCTTTTAGGGCCAAGAGATTTTGATATTATTGTAAAAATTGCAATTATTTTCTTTTCCTGGTTCCGTAAATCATTATTCCAATTCTGAGCAATATCTGTAAATAATTTTAAATCTGTGGAATAGCTAAACACAAATTATTCCAACTAGTTTGATATTTGGCAATTAAAATAAATAAGGTATTTAAAAAAAATGACAGTTAAATTGTGAAAAATTGCTGATGAAGCAGCTGGGAGTGTACTCTGATTCTTTGGGCCGTAGATGAATGGTCATTGTTGTAACCTCGTAACTGGAACTTTATCCGTTGAATTTGGGATTCAAGTCCTGATGCTGTGCTGCAGGGCGGATGATCCACGGGGTAAGGACCTACCATGTAGTGGGTTATGCGTACGTTAAATCTTTCGAGGCTCAAAGTCTCCACGTTGGGATAGTGTGGAAAATCGGAGAGTGAGATGCTAGATCAGGTGTTATGTTCGTCACTTTGACTATTTACAATCACGCCGGCAGTCCTGTGTTGCTTCCACTTTATAAACAATAAATCAATCTGATTTTTTGAAACGTCGCGTCAAAACCCTTTTTATTTTTATTTATTTGTTTATTTAATTATTAATAAGAAAAAATGGATAGAGGTTTGATAGAAACTTTAACATATGCCTCAGTAGCGGTTATGGTCGTGAACTTGCAGCCAGCGTTTTTTACGTAAAGTCGTGGATTCAAGTCCTAATGCCTCTAAAAACGCAAGCGCGGAAAAACAATAAAAATTATCAAGACTCCAAATCCTCCCGTTGGCGTGGTGTGAAAGCTTGGAGAGGGGTAGAGAACTCAGACATCCTCTTCTCGTCACTTGACTGGAGTTCAAAATTGCCACATCTGTCGCCAATAGCCTTTGTGTTGTTAAATGCGACGTTAATGAAAAAAATCAATAAAAAAGAAAAAGCTTTAACATCTGATATTCTCTCTCTCTCTCTCTCTCTCTCTCTCACACACACACACACACAGAGAGAGAGAGAGAGAGAAGAGAGAGAGAGAGAGATTTATTCGCAAAATATTCAACTCATACCAATTCGGGTATTTCTGTTTACAATTTATAGAATGGTAATTGTTTATAACAGTATGGATAAAATTTTCGGTTTTAATTTAATAGATGATTTGTGTTAAGCAAAATGAAATATTAAATGTTGCAGTTAGTGACTTAGCTGTGTTAGAAATAAAGTTCCACTCAAAAAAAAAAAAAAAAAAAAAAAAAAACTCTTTTGCATGATACTTATCCCAGCTTGCACAATAGTCAGGGAAACTAAAAAATATACAGACTTTTAACAGCATCGGGAAAATTTGTAAGTCAGAATAAGAATTCAAAGGAATATTTCAGAGATTACTTCTAAGAAAATTAGAAAATGACACGATAAATAATCCTTTTCCTAGCGTCACTCAAGAGCTGATTCATTACAAATAATTGCACATAGACGCAAGATATTTTCCAGTCTAATGTATTAAATATATATTTACAAAAATAACAGTATCTGCATTTTTTTAATATTTATCTTTGTTTTTATCTTTACCATTTCATATTTACATCCATGCCCTCACGAAATCTTGACATCAATTCTCTTAAGTTCTTCGGCTTCGTTTATGTCATGTAGCATTGCAATTTTTAACAGTCTCATTTTTGGTTATCAAGGAATGACGCATCGGTTTTGTTGGTTGCCATATTGGATTGTTAAGTGCCCGTTTCTCTCTTGCAATTCCGCATATCCCAGCGATGAAATGAACTCGTTTATTGAGGAAATGGAGTTTGAGCTAATATTCTAGTAGTCGATCCATTTGTCTGAAATAAAAATTCAGTTCTGAATACTTGAAGCACGTATGAGGGCCTTCAAAAAGTTCCCGTGTTTGGAATTGGAAATGGGATATCTCACCATAGTATATTGTCCATTGATTGTTTTTCCTTTTTTAAAGAAGCTCATGAATACGACGTCCTTCGCATCTCGTTTATCCGCTAGATGTAAGTGATTTTTGAGTCTTCAGACATTTTGTTTTCCATATAATTTTAACGATTTAATTTTAATTAAATAAATGTTAATTACATCTATTCGTTTCGACATTTTGTAATGTGATCGTTCCATAAAGGGATGCCCCAGAGAGATTTCCGTCCCGGGCGCCGATAGCTAAAGGTCTGCTACTGTTAGGAGGAAGAGCGAATTAAGTATAAAAATAGTTCTTTTTATGTAACTAAATAAAAATGATTGCATTTACCGACTTATATTGAAGGCAAGTAGAGATCGTAAAGATTCTAAAGTGATGACTGCCATGCAGCCATGACCCATCAGAAGCTGTTATAAAGTGACAGTTCAACGCCGTATTCTAATGGGAATTGTCATGAGATCTTCAACTGTCCGACGCTTTAACTTTATCCTATCTACTAATTAATATTTCATAACTTTTGTCAATGAATTGCGTGATGTGTAGCTTTATAGAATGGAGTGAATGTGCCAAAAGTTTCGTTTGAAGCAACCTCGAACCCCATTTTATGAGACCATAGGCTTTCTTGTCCTCAAAAATACCACAGTAGCCAGGTATCATTTGAAGCACCACATGTTTCATCCTTAAAAATAATTCCCACAACTATTGCAGACGCTGAGAGATTTTCTCTCATGATGATAAGCCAGTTAAACTAATGGCATAAATTGGGGCTTGAGAATCAGAATGTAAGATCACTCTATCAAATTTATCCTCAAAAAAAAACAAGAAATATTTCATAGCGATTCGGATAGTCTTATTTCTCCATCAAAGGTTGTACAATATCTCTCTGCAGAAGCTTAGAAGGAGAATAAGTTCGAAATGACTCTTGAACCAGCTGTAGTGAGATTATCATAAAAGGAGCCATTCGTGTATACATGCAACCACTCAGATTTCGGGAAATCTTGTGTCAATAGTTTATAGAGCACAACATTTAAAAACTTCTGTAGAGTTGTATCTCTCAAAAAGTTGAACTGAAAGACACACATTTCTTTCAACCTGTGCAATATCTTATGGATTATATGGGATTGCAACCTCCCGTGCATCATCTGGCTGTTCAAAGTTTCGCCTGACAACCCAGAAAAATTAAATGAAACCTTTTTGAGTTTTGAGATTTCCAATGTTTGTCGGATAATAAATCCAATAAGAATTTCGAGATCTAATTAATTTCTCGTAAAGAAGCAGATCTTATTAGGAATCGTATTTCCGATATTTTACATGTGCACTTTCCAAAAATGAATTTGCCTTTAATCTCGTATCTAGCTTCCTCTTGAATTTGAGACGTTTTCCACTAATTGGAACTTTCGCGTTTTTTCGATTTATATAAGATATTATAGGTACTGCATTTACAAATTTTTTCATATCATGAATCTGTTCTAAACTCAATTTGCAGAAATATCGAAATCATTTGTCAATACTTTTGAAGAAAACTAAGTAATATGGTCTAAGAATGAAACGATTGTCAATAATTAGAATATGTAAGGGTTAATTTGAGTCTTTTAGGGATTCTTGATATCAAATGAATAAAAATAATATACCAATCCATGTATTGGAAAGTTTTAGACTTTTCTTAAATAATTTTATTCTATCCGATGTCTAAAGAAAAATACTTTAAATTACAAATCTTGATAAGCAAAAGTGTAGTTACAGAAGGTCGTTTAAATGGATCTGATAATTAAATAACACGCGGAGAAAAATGAAGAAAAACTGTGCAATAAATAGACTAATGAAATATTAACATTTTAATTAATTTTTATGGTAATTACTAAATTATTTTTAGTAAATAAGGAGGAAAATAAAATATGTGATAAAACGTTCGTTCCGCATATTAATAAAAGGAAGAATTTTTGTGTGTGGATTGATGTAACGATAGAAAGGAGTACTGGTACGAAATTCGGTACGCTGTATCTATGGGCAATGATGATGTGTTAACTTGAAGCTATTTTTTCGAAATTTTTTACATTGCTTAAAAATTTTATGATAAATGATCAAAAAAGCAAATTTTGTCTTTCGTGGACATAATTCTTGCACATATTAAGTCACACGACGTCACGGTCTATGATTGTATCTAATTCTTTATCTACGCAGTTTTTTGAAGATCATTATATTTATTCATTTGTTTATTCTTTGTATCAGAATGTAATTTTTTGGAGACCGTTATTCTTACACATTTGTTTATTCTTTGTATCAGAAGTATGATTCTGTGTCGAATGCATTTTTTATTGAGCTTCCTACTAATAAATAATATTTAAGCAAAACGCTCTAAATTTTAACAACAGCATCTTGATAATCCTTCTATTCAAAATATCCCTACTTATTCTTCTAACTTTAAAATAAATTTAACTTAAATTTTTTTTTTCAAGTTTTAATACTACACAGTTTGCATTTTTTACCTCTTTTGCTTTTCCGTGATGAGTCTGGTGCACAAAATTGTAACTGTCTGATCAGTTCTGAATTCCCCGCCTCATTTAACATCGACTTACCTGTTTTTCAGTTCATTTCGAATTTATTAAAAGCTCTTCTTTTTTAAATTTATTTTCTTGAAATTTTTATTTTTTACTTTTTAATATTTTTTTTACGATCTTTTTAAAAGTTATTTTTCTTAATACTGATGAAGCATACTTTTTTGTACTCCTTTCTGCGAAGTTTTCGATCAATACGTCGCGAAATTACGATTCTTACACCATCTGAGAGATGCAAGTCTTTTTTAAATAAGACAGAATTTATTTTGAGCGTGTTAATTAATTAGCCAATTCTTGGCAAATTTTTGAGAACAGTGCGAAATGCACCCATTTCTGATGATCGTTCCATCCACAAGTATATCTGTCCATACAACACAGTATTCATATGGTATACGGAATGTACATTTGGCCCTCTTTTGAAAAAAGTCCGGGGAAAATATCAATTTATGGATTCTATACAAAATTTTAATTGCACGTCAGCGAGTTTGTTATTTTGCTTCTTTCCCCCTTGCTTTCGCTAAGATTTTCGTTCCGCAACGCATAGTTCCTCTCATATTAACCACGTGATATCATGGTCTATGCATTTGACTATTAATTATTTTGCATATACTTTTGTCAGAGTTTGTTATATTTATTCATTTCTTTGTTCTCAGTGCAGTGAAAAAAATCTATAAAAATTTTATTGAGTTTAATTTTAAATATTCATGCGTGCAAATAACAGGTACTGCAGCTAGTAAATCTATATTTTAAAAGGAAGAGTTTGCGTGTGAGTGTATTTGATTTATTGAACATGACCTTTTGTACGAGAAACTGTGGTTGATGATGGTGTGCCTCTCGAAGTGTTTTTTTTTTTTTGTTCAATTTCGAAACGAGTTTTGCTATTTTTGTTATACTTTATAGCTTAACTCTCGAATGAAATGCCACTGTTCTTGCAACTGCTGAGCGATCCATGTCTTTTTAAGAAAACTAGTTTGTTTTGAGCGAGTAAATTAATTAGTCAATTTTTGCCAAATTTTTGAAAAGCTCAGTTTCCAATATTTAAAATTTTTTAAATCGTCCCATAAATCTATTTATCCAGATGATACGGTTTCTGTACGGTATACGGACAAAAAAACATCCCCCTTGGTGCTCTTGGAAAGAAAGATCACAAAAAAAAGTTTTTTACAAATTTTTAGCTGCACTCTCAGTGAGCATGTTTTTGGCTTATTTTCTCCTCTCCCCCCTTTCGCCTAGGTAGAACATCGCTCCACTATGCATAACTCTGATGCATATTACGTCATATGACGTCATGGTCTATCTTTCATTCCAACAATTTACTCTTCACATAACTTTTTTAGAGATCATCATTATTTTTATTGATTTGTTTTATTCTCTGGAAATATCCCAAGCACTGGGACTTCACCTTTAGCTAGAAGCTGCAGCTATCATCACCACTGGATCAAAATTTAAATATATTTGATTTTCTATGTCGTCTGTTAAATCATTCTGTCGTTGGTGACAAATTTGAAGCATTCCGAAAACTACTTATAAAATTATAAAAAGGTGGGACGTAAATAATAAAATTTCCAATTTCTTATATTACATCTTACACCGGTTGGATGTTGTTGGACACCGGCAGTCATTAAAAATTTTCAAAACGTAAAGGCTGAATTATTGAGTTTTATTCTAAAACTTCACTCTTGCGAAGAACTGGAACTCCAATTAATAGTTACTAAGCAAGGGCCTATACCCACTCGATGAGTAGAACGATGTTGAAGCGGAAAGAAAAATTAAATGAATTATGAAACTTTCAACGAGAATTTCCAATGAATACATGAAAGGTTACACCACTCTATTTTGATATTTTAACACGCCTTTGTCTGTTTATCGATGCACTAAATTTTGAAGGGTGAGGGAAAACTGAGGGAACGAACTGAATGCCTAAGTTTTTTAGTGAATATCGCAGAGGTTAGAAAGTAAGCTGTTCCCAAATTCATTATGCAAAAATCCTTGTTTACCTTCAACAGATGTTACATGTCTTTGAGATTAAGTCTTCATTTAGATTAGAAGATATCATGATTTTATATCTTTTTTGTCTGAATCTTTAGACGGTAAAATATTCCTATCGAGAAGTGAGGAGTCTTTTAAAAAATATATATCTTACTGTTAAGTCTATTGGTTTTATACGTCATGTCTTAATCGCACCTGACGTTTTCAATACTTCAGTCACGCGATCTTTTTATTCCAGAATCAGCTATGTTGCCACTGATTAAGACAAAAATGATTAAAGCATTGTGCAGGAATAAATTTAATTAATTGTGTAAATGATTTAGGACAAAATGCTATTTCGATGCTCGCGGTCGTATTTGATTTAAATATTTTGAGCCAATTTATACATATTGTGTAACAGAGAGAGAAACCGCAAGTAGTTGTGATTAGTATCGAAGATCCATTTCAATTGATTTTTTATTTTATTTCCTATATAATACGTGTTGATTCTCAATCTAACTAATACAAAAAGCTGAACAGTTTTATGACTTACATTTTTTACAGCTGCACAAGAATTGATATCAGGAAAAAAAAGTTTCTTTTAAATCACAAAATGTTTTCTGTATCTGTTTATCTATACGCAAAAACTTATTAAAAAAGGGATTTTAAGAGTTTATTTCGTTTTAGAAAATGTATCAAGATACAACCGTTAAAAAAATAAGACATCCTTAGTGGTTTTTACAAATCTCACATTGCAGCTCAACAAAATCAGCACTAATATTAATAGTTCAACGGGAATTAAATTACGGTGTAAATAATTAATTAATTAAGCTAATATTAGTTAATTAAATTTTAATTCTTTTTCCTGATTATAATTTGAATTTTTTTTGCGTATTCGATTTCAAATATAAAATCAGCCAAAATTTCGAATTTTGTTAGATTCTTCTTGTAAGATTTTGAGTTAAAGCGGATTGATAAATATCCCTCCCTCAATATTAAGTGAATGTCTAAAACATTTGATGATAAAAAAATAATTCTATTCTTTACAATTCTAAAGACATAAGAGAATTTGAAAAAAAGTTATATTAATAAGAAAAATATAAATTATTAAATACAGTTAAGAAAAAAATGAATTGTAACATGCCAAAATTCATTCATATTTGGGTTTATCATGTCATAAATGTCTTAAATTTAAAATTCCATGCGATTCCATTCAGTAGTTCATAATTTTCAAGAGTTATAGAGTTAAGATTTCGGGATTATTTTAAGAGTTAGGATTTCAGGATGCATGATGACTTACAGTAATGAGGAAAAGTTCATGTTTCCTGCAATGGAAAAGGCCACGTATCCCGAAATCTACAGTAGAAATATGGGGAAGGAGTGTGCTGATAAAACCGTCAATTCTCCATAATTACCTTTCAGAAGGAGTGCGGAATGCAAGCAACTTTTTTGTCGTTCCGGAGAGCTGTTACATTAACAATTCACTTTAGCTATTAAATTAATTAGTTCTATTAGATTAATTAGCCACACCGAAAACGGACTACACTCCACGTAAAAGAAACTTCAAATGTTGGAGATTTTAAATAATACTTATTTTAATGCAAACAGAATCATCTTCAATCATTACAACAGTAGACCGATAGAATAATTTATAGAATCATTCATCATAATAATGTTTTTGTTGCCAATCGCACAGGAGCAAATCTCTTCCATAATCATTTAAGCAAACGATTTTTTCGTAATATTTACTCTTGTCCTTTTTGCGAGACAAAGAACCACTCATTTATCTCAAACTTAACATTTACAAATTTAAAACTTAAGCGAGTGGAGAAAAGATCGTCTGCTCCTTTTCTTCAAATCTCTTTAGAGCTCCGCAGTTAAAATGACGTCAAAAAATGACGTAGGAAGACGCCACAGAAATGACAATTTGTAAGAAATCTCCAGCTTTATGCTTTCCATTTCAGGCCATCAAGCGATTCACCGCTTGCTCCCACCTCTGCATTGTAAGGTGAAAATTGCTTATTTAGATGTTTTCTATCCCCCCTTAAATTTTTATCCATGAGTTTCGAAACACTCTGTAAAGATAATGTTAAGCTAATACGGGGAAATAAATAGCTTTTGTTCCACAATTAGCTCAAGTCCGGATACCCAGAAACTTTACTTCGAACCATTTCAGACCATGGGTGCGATAATGTAAGCGATAATTGAGCTTCAAACTAGCAACACATCAATCTGTTCATCGATGCTTGGCTAATGAGGGTTCTGGGGTCCCTGAGAAAAATTAGATGGTGGACCCAAGAACCCTTAACCATTTCCTTAATTTACTTCATGATACCTTCATGAGTTTTACTTATACCATCTTATATTTTAAGTATTCTTTGAATAGACAAATATGACTTTTTCGGTCTTGTAGAATTCCTTTTCTTCCCCTTTTAAAGACACAAATAGTCATTTTAAGTGACTGAGTATAATCGTTCCATATTACTCACATATAAAAACGAATTAAGTATTTTTGGATGATTGCATTTGGAATAAGGCTCGATAAATGCCCCACGATAGAGAAACATTTTCTTTATTATTTGATGACTCTTCTTTCATGTGATCAAAAAAAGAATAAATTGATAATCCTGTTTCAACTATATACTCTGAGGTCAAAGTTTCAGATGAGGAAGAACAGAAACGGGGTATAGTTTCATATTATAAAGAAACTAAAGTTGAAGAAGATACTATTTATAAATTAGCTGCCAAGTGTACATGAAAAGGGGAATTAAGAGACGATTAGTGTGTTTATTTTACAATGCAAAGGACTAAATTCATGTGACATCACGATCACATGATATCTTGATCACGTGATACCCGCCGATGTAAACAAGTCTTGTATTCGTTTGTTTTGCACTGCGTTTGTGAAATGTGTTACGATTCATAAGCTTAAGTAACTTACATTTTATTAAATGTATACTTTTTTAATTCAATGAGAAATTATCATAAAACTTTGTTTTATATATTTTTCACCCTAAATAAATTTTGGATTTATGTAATATAAAGGTATTGAATCATTCTTCTATCAACAAGTTGAAATAATAGCTGCAAATTTATTTGGTTTTCATACAGACATTTTGTTAGAATTATGAAAACCTCCTAATTTAACAACGATTTTCTAGTATTAAAAAAAAGTATTTTTACTTATCTTCTTTAAAATTTAATTTAATAATATTATTTGAGAAAAGTTTGAAAAGATTTTTAATATGTTAGAATTTGTTTTTAACATTTGTTTAAATTTGCAGCATTGGGTAGCACATATATTGTGTCGAATTTCATTCTAATGTATTTGTTTTTTGAATGAAATACTGAAAAGAATTATTTAAAATAAAACTTGATGCTTGCATATCTTTTCTTTAAGTGAAAACGCCATATTGTTTCAAAATTTGTCTTCCACAGACGACGCCATCTTTTTTCCGCTTCTAACAGCGTCGGGGTCGAAGTACTCGCTTTTAGTGCCATATTGGTTATATTTCAAAAATTTCGCCAAATAGTCCCGTAAAATAGCACTTTACCCAAATTAAAGGAAAAAAAAAAACAATAATATAAGGTACAAAATTACAACTTTTTAAATCATTAATCATTATATAACTGTTACAGCTTAATTACGTATCTTGATTAGAGTAGAAATAATTTATCCCAATTAAATTTAATTCAATGTTGATTTATTTTTTTTTACACAGAATCAACCTAATAAATAAAATGTCTATATTACATGAAAGATACTGTAATTTAGAAAGAGTTTAATTACACTTTAACAATTCACATTTATTTTTCAGATGGTTTAGAATAATTACAATATTAGAATAAATATCGGACCTTTTATTTTTAACATGTTAGAATGAACCGATCATCTGTTGATGTATAAAAATATTTGGTACTTTTCCATTTCGCCGGTGCAATTCTCACCAAGCAGACTTGATTGGCGACAACACTCAGTAAACACATATTCCGTTTGGTGTCGCTTGTATCATTTTTGGCGACTTTATCGCTTGCGACAGTGAAATTGAAAAGTATTTAATATTTATAAATGAAATTATTTGAAGTACAAAATAAGAGTAAAAAAACAAAAAGGTGAAAATAACTCAATAGCAACTAACATCTTTTTGCTGCTAATGTATCTTTTTAAAGCAGAAAATAATTTTAAGTTTATATCATAAGTATACAAACACCAGAAGCATCTTTAAATAGGCTTAGCTCACCAAACGACATTTTAACAGCACAATTAAACGAGAATAAGATAACAGATACATAAAAATGTACTCATATTATTTTCTACCGAACACAAATAACTGAATCGTGTAAGAGATATGATAATATTAAATATATTAATCGAAATAAGCTAGATATACAATATATATACAACTAGCATGTAGGGAAATCCTATGTAAACACAGAACACGCCGGTTTGTTTTTGATATATATCACGTGATTCAGTGAATTTAGTCCATTGATCTGACGCGTTGTTTGTTGTTTTTATGCATATAAATTCTTCTTACAATGAAAACCAATTGTATAAAAGGAACTTGTAAAATAGCTTTTTCCTGAGTTAATTTGGAAAAAAGTTGACCGAACCACATTAAAACATTTAAAATATGGAAAAAATTTTCCCACTTACACTAAAGAAGAAATTTGCAAATACAGCAGGTGAAAAAACAGAAAATATCAGAACACCTAAGAGAGAAAGGTACAAAGAATGCGGACCAAAGAGAGATCAACGAATGCAAGCGAAGTGGGTTTCCTGCTTAATTTTCCTGAACCATGAGCATGTAAACGTGTGCTTTTAATATTTTTTGCCATAAAAATGTATCTTGAATAATCGATGTGAAGCATAATAAATGTGTAATTAAAAATTCCATTACTTCCGAAGCTTTTAAGTATTAAATAGTTATTTATACAAACAAGATATTTGGCGGAGGGAAAAGGAAGCAAGAAAAATACTCAAACTTAAAATATATAAAACGCATTCTTTATTAGTAAACATAAAAATAATTGAAATAAAAGTATATAAAAGGATTTTTACATGCCCCGTAATAAATATAAGTCAAATTGGGTTCAACAGACCCATACAGACAAAACGTAATTTTTTTTTTAACAGGAGATAGATTAAAAAGAAAAAAGACAATTTTTACTTTTATATTTAATGCTTCATAATCTCTTAGTGTAATAATCTAGAACCAAAAAAAAAAAAAAAAAAAAAGACTGGGTGCTCCCTGAAAATTTCCAGTACTTTCATTACGATTTTATCAATTCAATAAAAAGGTGATAGAAAAGGTTATTATTTTTTTTAGATACTGCGCATGTGATAAATCGCCTTACCATTTCTCTTGTGTAATGTATAGCTGACTTTGACATTGGGCGGATAAAGATTTATTCGAACAATGTTATTTGTTACTCTTCAAATTAAAGAAATCGATATGGTACTCGAATTATAACTCTAGAAAGAATCCGTTTCTCTCTAGTTTTTTTTAAATATACTATTTTTTCATCCCAAATTTTTAATTTTACTTGAATTTATACGAGTAGTTTATTACCTTAGTTCTTCAGGTTTACTGAATAGATCTAGGTAAAAAGATGTGATAGAGATTTATAAATTAAATAATTTTCTTTAGTTTTGTTCTTGCTGAATAAAATTTGTGTATTACGTTTAGAGAAACATCCTAATTTATAATATTATTAAAATGAATGATTCGGTTATATTCTGCTAATTTTGATGCTAACTCTCAATTTTAGCAAAATAAAATAATTGTCTATAAAAGAACATTAAAGTAATGTTACCTAAAATGAGACTATAGAAGTAACTCATAAGTTGTACTATTTGTATAAGACTACACAACATTTAATTTAATGCATGCGACAGAACAAAGCATTACTTGTCACTTTTAGTTGTATCGTTTTTTTAAAATTCAGTTTCGAGAAACGGATTTAATAATCTTATGCCAAGGAAATATTATCATTAAAGACTTAAGATAGTTTATTAACGTAGCACTTAGCAACCGGTTGGCTAAAAAAAGACGCGCAAGGCTATACTTGTATTTAATACAATATGATTTCTTTATTTAAAAAAAGCTTAAGAATTTGAAAGCCATGAACAAAATTAATTTAATCTTAGTGTTTTTAAAATGCATAATCGAAGTGAAAATTACCTTAGTATATTTATCTCTTATATAAGTACCTTAGTATATTTATCTCTTAATAAGGGACACTATTTAAGGGAAGCTGAAAAAAAATTTCAATAATGAGATAGAGGTAGAGAGGTATATTAAAATAGAAATACTCTTTATTAGTAAGTTTGTGCTCAGAGAACAATAAAATGAAAAGTTGATCCCTCTATTTTGAAAACCACTTTTAATGAGGGATATAGGGAACAATGCATTGAGAAAAACGAGTTGTGGTGCAATCCAAATGATTCATTCATAGAATTCAAAATCCAGTCGTTCTTGCTACAGTTCTCATTAAGGGGAAGAACAAGTTGTAACGCAATCCAAGTCAGGGACCAATGGGAAGCAGGTGTTTTAAGAAAGCAGGTTTTAAAATCCAAATTTCGAATGACCTCAATGAAAATACTGCTGATGAAAATGAATTGGTTGAACTTGTGTCAAATCAGTGCCAGTGATCAAATGCAAAAATATTTGTAAATAGATGAAAACTTATGTATTGAAGACACCAAAGACGCAAAAGACAGTTTATTTGAAGTGCAGTTGATGACGTGAGCTTTAACAAAAATAGCTCGGAAAGCAATGAGGAAGATGAAGAGCCAAAAGAAATGTGTGGCATAAAAATTATACATATGCCTTAAAATACGAGTACATCTACAAAAAAATCATAATGACTGTTGGTGATAGTACAGGATTTAGGATCATCATTGACTTTAATATCCACGTGGAAAGAAATGCGTCTGGCAATTTCAACCAAACCTGTGTAACGGATTGTTTTCAATATATTTCTGTTAAGTATAAAACTCAGTTGTTCACATTTTATACATGTTTACAATAATTAAACCTTTTTTAAATGAGAATTTTTATTTTCCATGATCTTCAAATAAATACCTGTGATTATGTTACTTATTTAATAATAATTTATTTAAAACTTGATACAAAATGAGTTTCTAATTGCATTTTGTTAGTATGTACCCTCTGAAGAAGGGACACCTCTATTTAAGGGACAAAATGCCTGGTCCTGTGGGTTTCTCTTATTAGGAGGTATTACTGTAGTTGAAGATTATCTATCTTTCAAATAGGACCGGCCTTACAATAATCCTAATAATATAATTGAATGCGATCGTGGGACGAAACATGGGCTGAATATCAATCTCTCATTTTAAGTTTACAACTGAACTAATTAATTCTAAAACTGCAAGAAAAATAAAGCACATTTTCGCTGGAACAAAAAAAAAAAAAAAAAAAAAAAAAAAAAAATCCAAAACGACAAAACACATAATAATATATACAAATAAATTGTTTGATATTTAGACGATATTTTGATAGATACATTTGCGTCCTGATTAGATTTGAGAAAGGATGACGATTTTTACAAAGTATCTCAAATTTAAGTATTACTCAGCAAAGCAATACAGATTATGTCAATGTTCTATTTTATAGTATATGCTTATGTCAATGTTCTATTTTATAGTATATGCTTATGTCAATGACTATTTCAAAAGCTTTTTGAATTGTTATATCGCTCAGAAAAAAACGTTTTCTTCGGTCATTAACCAACTTATCAAGGAACAGAACAACTTATGTAACCTATGGTTAGTCTGCTAAAAATGTGAACGATTTAAGTGAAATTAATGCTGTTTTTCTTTTTTTCACTTCAAGAAGAAGACATAAAGTTTGAACTTTCTTTCTTACTGAAAAAGACCCTATAATTAATATATTTTATCATCCCTGGCATATATGGAGAGAATTATCATTCATCACTTAACTCACATCCCTATTTCAATCAGTAATTTTTTCTAACATAACTTCTATCTTTCATATAGCAATGCTTATTCTCAATATTACGATTTAGAAACATTTCAAAAAGGCATATGTATTGAATGTGTTTCAATTTTAAGAACCCACTGCATAATAAACAGATATGTTAGAAGCATTCGAACTCATGCTAATATAGTTGCATTTTTTTTTCGTTGTCTTGAAACATGTTCCGAATTTCGATCTTGTTCTCTACTATCAGGCGAAACTAGCTTAAAAATGTTTTAATTCGCTGGCTATAAAGCCCTTTATGGAATAGTAAGTCGATGAATTTCCCCATTATAGACTCGAAATATTTCATTTTATTCATTGGTTTCATCTTCACGATGGAATTTTAATTTGATTGGTTAATCTTGCGAAATTGGAGAAAGATGTTAGACCTCTCACTTTTAAGCCAAATTGCCGCGATAAGCTTTGGCGGTTACAGCTATCTGGCTCAACCCTAAGGCATAGAAGAGAGATGAGTACCAAAAAGTTAAGGCTCCCGTCTACCGGCCATTTTGATTTCATCAGCTTAATGTTAATCCTATGGAATTTTGACTTTAATTCTCCCATCTTTATTATTTGATCTATTTGAATGCAATAAAGTGCATTTGAAAGAGCAAAAAATAATCAATGCTTCTGTGGAATTACTTTTTTCCAAAGATTTTTAAAAATATTTTTATTCTTATTTTAATTATTCGTTTTTGAGTTTTCCGGTCTTTAAAGAATATTTTCAAATATTTTTAAAAGTCGGAGGAAAAAAGTAATTCCACAGAAACATTCATTATTTTTTGCTCTTTTAGATGCACTTTATTGTATTCAAATAGGTCGAATAGTAAAGATGTGAGAATTAAAGTCGTAATTCCATAGGATTAACATTACGTCCATGAAATCAAAATGGCCGGTAGACGGGAGCCTTAAGACGCTCAGATAAAATAATGTTTTCTCATCGTATTAATTTTAAATTAATTAATATTAATTCTTATTTTAAATATTGAAATTTAATTATTAAATCCTAATGTGATATTTTGATTATGGATGTACAAATTACAACCAATTTCTTTCAATAGTTATGATCTGGAGCTATATATATATATATATATATATATATATATATATATTATTCTTTTCAGAAAAACAAAAACTCAGTAATCTCACCACCTTTGTCCTTTTAAGTTGACTGATTAGTTAGAGCGATTTTTGTTCACGTTATCAAGTGTCTTTTTTTTTATTTATTTAATACGCGTCAAGAGCTGTTATAAATTACTTATATGTTTGCAATATGTATCTGAAATACTTCTCAAAAAAAAAAAAAAAAAAAAAGGAATTTATATAACTGAACACTTATCTCCGAATATCGCTATTCTTCTTCGTTTCCCCCGCTTACCAACAAGGATTAGCTTACATTTGAGGATGCCCCTTGATTCTCACCATGTTGTGATTGCGGTTGATCGCCAAGCTCCGATGTTTTTTGTTCCGCGCGAACAGGAATGGCGCCAAACAAAAATCGCCAATTTCGCCAAGGGGGCACCTTCAAATATATATTTACCTTTTGTAAGTACTAAGCTCCCCTAAAATCTCTTTTTAAACAGAAAATATGCATTATTGACACTTTTCACAGAAATTTGTTATTTTCACTGCATTAGTTTTCTGTGTATATCTTTCGTTTTACATTTTCTCGAAACATAAATAGCCTATTTGAGTGAGAACTATAATATCAGATTTGCCTACAGAATTTTGAAGTTTTTTATTTAGTTTTATTTGAAACTCATTTTGTTCTAGTAGTATTAAGTAGATTTAAAAACTGCGTTTGTTATGAGTTGTAAAACTTTGTGCTTTAAAATGAGAACACCTTTTTTTCAATTACGACTGTTTATTCATTTTGATGAGAGATAGAGGCAATAAATATACATTATTAAAATTTATAATGTAAGAAACGTAGTTTCACTCCCTAGATTACAGCAGAAGAGAGATAATTTTATATTGCCTTCGAGTTTATAGGCAGGGATTTCTCCAAATTACATGGTATAAGATTAAAGGTTTCCAAGGGACTTTGATGGCGTTTATCAGACTAGTAGGAATTATTTCCTATAGATTTATGATTTTGGGAAAGTTCATTCAGCATATTTTATGACAGCGTGATCGCATAAATTAAAGTAGAAATTAAATTATTTCTATGTGAGATCATATATATATATATATATATATATATATGGAAATTGAACTTCGACTTATCGTCCAGAACGCGGCCATAGAATGTCTCACCACCAGAGAGCTCTGCTACTGTCTCGGCGACTCCGCTAGGGGAAAGAAGACGTTTGCATGGGAAGACGCTGCAGCGGTTCGCCAACAGACAGATTAGTCAACGATTGTGGAGACCACCAAACAGGTTCTGCGGGCGCTCCTCGCCAAAGGCAGCAACCCTGGAGCTCGCTCTACTTCACTTCCAAGAAGTGATTCATTCTCTCTCTTTCGACTTGCGCACTAACTTGATGCTCGCTTGGAGCTCGTTGTACGAAGTTCAATGTTGTGTAAATAAATAAATATTAGAATGTTTAGTATGTGCCACTGTTCTTACCAAAACCCGCAGCAGTGGTGACCCTGATTGTGAATTCCACCTTGTGATTAAAATGGATTATAAAGTTTTCAACGATGTGCACGTGTCCGACAAACAAGGTAAGCTCTCATGATCTCTCTGTGTTTGGTTCAGAAATATTTATTTTAAATTAGCAATTTAACTATTTTTCTTAATTCATTATTATTAATTAATATTTCATACTTCGCGTTTCTATATTTCTCAAAAATGACTGAGAATAGTAATGCTCAACAACACGTGTCACGTGTCGCTGCTAAACTTCCACCGCTGTGGAAGCAGAATATAAAGCTTTGGTTTCTCCAAGCAGAAGCAAATTTTGAGCTTTCTGGCATTACTAATGATGTCACTAAATACAATAATGTTATTGCTGCAATTGACTCTGAAATTCTGTCGGTGGTTTCCGATTTACTGTTTGACCCACCACACGCGGATCGGTACACCACACTAAAAAACCGATTAATTCAAGAGTTTTCAGATTCGGAAAATCTACAAATTAGAAAATTGCTTTCTGAACTACAATTGGGTGACGATAAGCCGTCTCACCTCCTACGAAAAATGAAAGAATTAGCAGGCACTGCGATAAACGATGATTTTTTAAGAAACTTGTGGCTTCAACGACTCCCTGCCGAAATCCAAACAATCCTTTCCGTAAGTTCCGAAAAATTAGAAAACCTAGCGAAGTTGGCGGATAAGATTGCTGAAGTTCGCGCTTCCCCGTTTACTCAAAATGTATACGCCGTTTCGGGTCGCTCCGAGCAATTGTCCGATTCTCCTCACTCCCTTTTGAATGAAATGGTTGCACTTCGAGGTGAAATCGCCGCTCTCAGCAAGCAAGTAGAACGATTGTCTAGAGACCGATCAAGGAATCGCTCTCGCACGAGGTACGGTAAATCACCTTACAGGAGCAAGACTCCCTCGCGGAGGGAGAATTACCATTATAACGATGAATTTTGTTATTATCACAACCGGTTTGGCTCAAAAGCTAAAAAATGCCGGGAGCCCTGTACTTTTGCCAAGGCTTCGGAAAACTAAACAATGCTATCGACGCCAATATTTCAGCGGCAGACGTTTCGATAGCACCACAATCTGGCCGCCTCCATATTTTTGATCGAAAAACCAATATAAAATTCCTCATAGATTCAGGATCTGATGTATCATGTTTACCAGTTTCTAAAACTAACAGAAAATTAGTCCCAGAACCCATACAACTAACAGCAGCTAATAACACAAAAATATATACGTATGGATCTAAATTATTAGATGTCGATCTTGGCTTGCGAAGAAGTTTTAAGTGGCAATTTATTTTAGCATCTGTTCCTTTCGCAATTATAGGCGCAGATTTTTTAAAGCATTTTGACCTAATTATCGACTTAAAACGACAAAGGCTTATCGATACAATTACCAAACTAAATCGCTATGGTAAAATTCCCGCTGGTCTTAATACTGCGTCGATAAAGTTAAGCTCAGGAAATACAGTTTATCACAGAATTTTAGCGGAATTCCCTGACCTAATAGCACTTACTTCTAAAATTAAAAAAGCGCCACATAATACGATGCATTACATCGAAACTACTGGACCACCTGTCCACAGCAGGCCTAGGCGTTTAAACCCAAAATTGTACAATATTGTAAAACAGGAATTTCAATTTATGATGGAGCAGGGTATTTGTAGGCCTTCCAAGTCACCCTGGTCATCTCCACTTCATGTAGTCCCAAAAACCTCAGGTAGCATTCGACCAGTAGGAGATTATCGTAAATTAAATGCATGTACAACCCCTGATAGGTACCCGATACCCCATATACAAGATTTTTCTAACGCACTTTACGGTTGTAAAATTTTTTCAAAGATTGATATTGTACGCGCATACTTCCATATCCCCATCCACCCGGATCATATTCAAAAGACGGCCGTATGTACGCCATTTGGCTTATTCGAGTTTCCGTACTTAAATTTTGGCCTCTGTGGGGCAGCCCAAACGTTTCAGAGGTTCATGAATGAAATTTTAGGTGAACTCAAATTTTGTTTTGTTTATTTGGATGATATTCTGATTTTTAGTAAAAGCGAGGCTGAGCATAAGACTCACGTTCGTGCGGTATTCCAAAAACTCCAACATTACGGGTTAACAATTAACACTTCTAAATGCGTTTTCGGATTATCAGAAATTTCCTTTTTAGGACATCTCGTAACGCAGCAAGGAACAAAACCATTGCCTGATAAAGTTGAACCAATATTAAATTATCCAAAGCCTAAAACAATAAAAGAACTTCAACGATTTCTTGGAATTTTGAATTTTTTTCGCCGATTTTTACCTAACGTAGCCCAACACCAGATCGCTCTAAGTGAATTTTTAAAGGGCACTAGAAAAAACGACAACAGGGTAATCGAATGGACTACCCAAGCCGAACAGGATTTTTGTACTTGCAAAAAATTAATTGCAGATGCGACTCTTTTGGCACATCCGAAACCAGATGCAGAATTGATACTGCACGTAGATGCATCCGACTTTGCAATCGGAGGTGCATTGTTCCAAATAATCGATAACGAACCCCAACCTCTCGCGTTTTTCTCTAGAAAATTATCCCAAACGGAAAAAAATTATAGTGCTTATGATCGCGAACTGCTAGCTTCATATGCTTCCATTAAACATTTTATTCACATGCTTGAAGCTAGGGATTTCAAATTATTTACCGATCATAAACCATTAACTCACGCCTTTAAACAACGTTTAGATAAATGCTCACCACGACAAGCCAGACAGCTAGATTTCATATCTCAATTTACGACAAATATTTGCTACCTCCCAGGACACGAAAACATAACAGCGGATAGCCTTTCCAGAATAGCTTCTATCGAAATGCCCAACCCTATCAACTATGATGAGATTGCAAAATCGCAAGAATCAGATTTAGAGCTTCAAAATTTAATTAATAACCCTCAAGGATTACAGTTAAAGAAAATAGTTATGCCAAATTCTGACATCCCTTTATTTTGCGACTTATCTACAGGAACTGCTAGACCTTATATTCCAAAGGAATACCGCCAGCGGATTTTCAATCAATTGCACAATATGTCTCACCCCGGTATTCGAGCTACTACAAAATTAATTCGCTCACGATTCGTGTGGCCATCAATAGGTAAAGATTGCTCTGCTTGGTCTAAATATTGTATACCGTGCCAAAAGGCAAAAGTAAGTAGGCATACCAAAACTCCATTAGGCTCTTTTCCTGACCAAACACGGAGATTTGACCATGTGCACCTTGATATCATCGGACCTTTCCCACCGTCAGCTGGAAATTACTATTGTCTTACGATGATAGACCGTTATACACGGTGGCCGGAAGCCATCCCGATACCAGATATAACTGCGGAAACAGTGGCAAGAACTTTCTACAACCATTGGATAACACGTTTCGGTTGTCCTTCACGCATAACAACCGATCAAGGACGCCAATTTGATGGTTCTCTTTTTAAAGCACTAGCCTGTCTACTAGGAATAAAGAAAATTAGAACGACGGCCTACCATCCTCAATCGAATGGCTTAATAGAAGAGTTCCACCGCCCTTTAAAAGCCTCTTTAAAAGCTTACAACACGGCGCAATGGGCATCCGCCTTACCAACAATTTTGCTTGGTTTTCGAACTGCTTTTCGAGACTCCATTCAAGCAACAACGGCTGAACTGGTGTACGGTACCACCCTCCGACTTCCAGGAGAATTTTTTCATCCTACGCCTTCCGACATTCAGCCAAAGCAACTAGTGGAGGATTTAAAAGAACATTTCTCTCATATCCGACCACGACCTACTTCGAATCATGGAACAAAAACAGTTTTCATCCATCCCGATCTGAAAACGTCAACACATGTTTTTGTCCGACATGATGGCGTAAAGAAACCCCTCCAAGCACCTTACGACGGACCCTTCAAAGTGTTGCGGAGAACGGAGAAAGTCTACGACGTGGACATTTCTGGTCGTAAATCCACCCTGTCATTGGACAGACTAAAACCAGCTTTCGTCGCAAATAATAGTGACTTTCCAGAAACAGACTTGCCTCCACCTAATCAAGACATTACAACCACGCGTTCTGGACGGATTGTTCGTTTTCCAGAACGTTTCGTATCTTAAAGATACTGCGGGGGGAGTGTGCAGCGGTTCGCCAACAGGCAGATTAGTCAACGATTGTGGAGACCACCAAACAGGTTCTGCGGGCG
>BMAW01079075.1:128664-156164 GCA_019974015.1 Nephila pilipes | reverse complement strand
ATATTTTCTATACACGATTGTTTTGGATGACAATACAATAATGTAATTATAATTGATAACATTAATTGATTAAAACTAATTATTTAAAGAATTAAATTTTACGCCAAGTTTCTCGCTGTCGGCAAATGGTCGCCAAATATATCACCAAGGTGAAGAGATCATTGCTTAAACTCTCTTTCTTTAACTGGCGACATCTATGTAAATCCATCTTTTCCTTAATAACAGAAGAGTTGCAGAGAAGCATCAACTCATGTTCGCAACATTGGTCAAGACAGGTGAATATTTCTGAAAATGAATGTTACTGACAGGCGAATGTTACTAAGAATTTAAGGTATAAAATATTATGCTATTAAACGCAAAGTGTGAAGTTCGACAGAAAACCCATGTTCAAAAAACTCGTTTTTATCAGAGTTACTTTATTCTTTTTAATGCTTCATAAATGCTGACCTTTAAAGGCGCTTAAAGACACGTTAAGATTGTTAATAAAAAGTAAAGACGTTTCACTTTGAGTAAGCTCAATTTTTTTAGTTCTAACCAAATGCATTTTTGATACATATTTTTTCCTTTTGGTTTTCGTTTTCTATAACGAATTAATAAACATAAGACGTCAAAAAATAATTTAAGTACATATAAATATTGTAATAGTTAATTCAAAATTACTTTTATCAATTAATTTAAAATTGCTGAAGTAAGCCAAGCTATGAGCAACAAAGTAGCATAAAAAGCAATACTTTTTAAAGGAAAGAAAAAGGACAATTTATTTATGAATAGGAAATAGGCTCTTCTTTGCAGTATCATGATTTTGAAATTTCCAATTTGTTTATTTTTTTCCCTCCATTTTCTACCATAAATTTGGCAATCAGCTATAAACAGTTTTTATGACTGATGCAGTATTCTTGTTGTAGAACCTAGAAAATAAGAGTTTCTATATCTCGTAATCAGGTAACTAAGTTTTAATTATAGATACTGATTTCCTTTTCTTAAATTAATCACAAAAGTTTACACTAACTTTTCTAAAAAGTAGTTCTTATATTTCAAAGGTAAGATTTTAATCATGAAAAACTTTAAAACCAAACATGTTTACTTTTCAGAGTGAAAATTATATTTTTTGTTCTATACGATGGAAGAAAACGATACACACTACCCTAAACTATTATCGTTGTAAATTTGCATTAAAATACATGATAAAAGCTATATATGCATTAGAGTCGCCACATTAACTGTAGTTATGGAGACTAGAGGTTAATATTTGAAGCTTGCTAAATTCTCTACAGAAATGAATAAATCTTTTACACTTTTTATCTTTTTTCTATAAATAGCAGTTTCAATGAACACAAGTCGACTTTTTTGACACATTTTTAAAAATTGAAAATGTTTACCAACATATATTTATTTTTATAAAGTGAAACTCAATTTGGAATCTCATTTTCAAGTTTTTTAATGTTTCAATATATCCCTCTTTGCGTCCACATGAAAATGGCGAATTGTATCTTGGGAAAAAAACTGTGGTACGTTAACCCTTTTTTGTCAAATATTCAAAATTCAATCCTTCAATAAGTAGGAATCACAGATGTTTAGTGACTTTTTAATAAGATAAAAAATTTATGGAGAACAAAATTAAAGATAGATGATAAAATAATAGAATAAAAAAAGTCCATTTCCCAAATATTATGCACATTAATAAAATTACATGATAATTATGTTTTTTAAGGGCAGACGATTCTTCAAATTTAGTATTCAGATTTTGTACTTCAACATTTTAATTTGCAGAGTATATATCAACGACACTTTTTACATGAAGCTTGAAATATATATAATAAATAGAAAAATGTATATTGCAACTTTAGGTAGTTATGAAATTCTCATATTCTATATGGTAAGAAGTATTCAAGGACATCTTGAAAAATATAAGCCCAAAAGGTCATTCACATTTGACCCGTTTGCTAGAAAGAATCCGTATTTTATAATTAGCTTGGTACTAGCAAAACAATGATAAAAAAAATAACCTGACCTTCACGCGATAAAGTATCGCACGTTTATTTTAAGATAAATTATTTCTAATTCTATTTTATTATTAATTTTAGAGCTCGAGTTCAAATTTTTCTAAGTTATGAAAACTCGTGCAATTAAATAAAGAATTCAGTTTGAAAAATAATTTTAAGTTTTAGACGGTAGTGTTTATTCAATTTAAGAGAAAAAAAAACTTTTCCATATTTAGTCAAGAAGGAAAAAAAAGTTTAACAATATGGATGATATCTCGATTGATAAAGCTGCTACATCTGTAACGGAAAATCAAACCACTGGAAGATCACGAAAGCTACACCGTGAACCAGCAGAAAGAGTCAAAGAAAAAATACCGGAATACTTATGTTTGACTAAGAGAGCTGACGAAGAAGCAGGATCGACACTTGAGGACATTCAACAAGGAGTGTCTTCTGAAGGCATAAGCGTTGAATTAACTGCAACTAGCCATGGAAAATCTGCGCGAAGAGTTCGCGATCTTAAAAAAAAAGTAGAATCGTCGAAATCCGCCAATAAACTAAAGACGAAATCTTTGGCTGTCAAACAGAGCCCTGCTAAAAAAGGCAAGTTATCTCCAATTAAAGGTGGGAAGAAAGTTGCTAAAACTAAACCCGTGCGCGGTAAAAGCGCAGTCGTCAAACATCAAGTAAAGAAAACAATTGGAATTGGCGAAAAGAAACTACGCTCAAGAAAGCTTTTTGTATCTAAAGCCACCGCAGAAAAAAAACAGAAAATTAAATCTCCAGCGAAGAAAAAAGCCGTCGCAGGAAAAGGAATAGGTCCTAAGAGTGCAAAAACTGTGAAATCGAAGAAAGCCTCTGCAAAATAATTTTAGAAAATTAGTAATGAACAAGTTCTGGAAGATGAACTATTTAGCAGCATTTTAAATTTCAAGAACTACTTTTCAGGTTTGAACATTATATATTAATATGTAATATTACAAATGAAGTGACTTAAATTTCGCTTAAAATTTTAAAATTTAGTTAACAGCAATTGTAAAGTATTTTGGATAAATTAAAATTATTCTTTGGTTTAACTATCCTTGTAGATGTATATCTGTTTTGACTTATAATAAAACAAATAGAAAATCCAATTTTTGATACTTATTTTAAAAAATTGCAAATTAAGTTTAGCGTAACCACTAGGCGACAGGAATTGTTTGGCGATATTTTGCCCATTGTGGCTACCATGCTTTCTCTCCACTGAGGTGGCTTTAGCCGTGGCAACCCTTTCGAATAAGGCTTCAGGCAAAGTCTCATTGAAAAAAAAAAGGCATCAATCCTTGTGTAAACAGCAACAGCTTTATTTCTTTACTTTTGAATCTATTAAAAATACCTTAATTCAATTATTACAAAGACAACCATTTATTTGAAAATACTTTCTGCATGTTATCAAATATATTAAACAAAACTCTTTTTATTAAGAATTGAATAGTTTCGCTTAAGCTTTGACTGGGTGAAATGTTCTTAGAAAAATCCTACTTTAACGTGCTACTTGGCGCGATTTTCAGAAAAGCGCCAAAACGAAGCCAAATGGGAGTTGCATTAAAAAACGTAACCAGCGGGAAGATTATTATCTTCCTTCTGATAATTTATCACCAAAATTTTTTTCGTTGCCAAGCAACACGCTAAAGTAGGATTCAACCATGTTCCTTAGATGGACACCCTTCCCCATTCTCTTGATGGTATCTCCTTTTTTTCTTGGCGATGAAGATAACGAGCCAATTTTTATGCATCACCATTTCTGCTTTGTAGGGTAAGTTGGACGAGGAAAATACGCCGATTTCAATGATTTTGAAAACAGCGCTAAGGATGGAGACTGAAGTACATTTCAATCGCTTTGGCTTCAAAACATATTTACAGAAAAATCACTTATGAATTTAAAACAGCAATAAAAAAAATAAAATAAAAAATCGCAAACAGGACTTTTGATTTATTTGAATAGTTCGAAAAAAGATAATCATAGGATTGAAAGATGCAGGTTAAAATGCAGTTTAGCCCAACCACTTGGGAGGATTTTAAAAATTGCCGAATTTTGACTTTTTAGAGTAGTCGCATTCATCGATGAGTTCGCCGTGTGAAGTAACATTTCACAGTCTCACCTAGGTACTTCTCTTTGTAGCGGCGCCTGTCAAATTGCGATTATGCCAAGTCGTTGTCAAACTCGTTAAGCTTATCTTGTGATATAACTTAGCTTTATTTCTTAGTCGTTTGGCCATTCATCGTCGGGCGCCGCTATAAGAGGGAAGTACCCTCGCTTAATAAACCGCATGAGGAACAACCTTTCTTAAATACTGATCCATCTGATTTATTCAAATAAAATAAGATGACGACTTCCCAAAATTCATTACATTAACCATGAAACGCATGTTTTTACATAGTAGAAATGCAGAACGGCATTTTCTGAATAATTTATCTTTCTACATTATATGTTCTCATCTTCTCCAATGGATTTTCGCGTCCTACGCCTCATTTTCGGAAGTTACTATTGGATAGCTCTCACGTAGCCGCTATGCTCCTGCTTGCATTATCCCATAATTATTGCGTTCGGTGGCCTTGAAGACAACTATTGTGAAGCGTAGCCGATTGCTCTCGCTATTTTATTTTTAATTCACCGACCTTCCTCCTTCATTGGCCTCTCCCGGGTGAATAACTGCTCTGATCCTTTTATTTTAATCGTATTTTGAATTTCAGATAGGAAAAATACTTTTATTATTGACTGAAATTTTTTAAATTAAGATGAGAGGTAAATAAATTTGAAAATTAATAGGAGCATCGTAATTTAGACCTTTGAAGTAAAATTAGTTGAATACCTAAACACCAGGTCCTTGACCTCTGATATTAAAAGGTTACGTTCCCACAAAAATATTTTCAATACAAACAGAAATAATCTGCTACAGGTATTTGATTAAACTTTAAATACTCCGTGTTGGATGATAGGGAATTTCTATTTAACAAAATGTAAACGTTAGGCATTAATATGATATATTTCTATCGCAAATAATCTATATTGTGTTAAAGTATACAGACAAAATAAAAAAAATAGTTAGGCCAAGATGCAATACATACAGAACACCAACTTCGATTTTTAATGGTCAACTTTTCTATTTATTAATGATTCAGCACACCATATAGCATACTGTTACTTTTATTGAATTCTATCGATCTTCAAATTCAAAGGTTTAGGATAGCTTCAAATATTTCATAACAGCTTATTTTCATTTGGATGTACACACACGCATAGACATAAATGGTTCAAAATAGATGGTGGGGATAATTATCTTTTTAGAGAGAGATTCGCGCGAATTCGAAGTACTCAAACCTTCGCCATTTTCTAGAGTATTGTTTGTTTTTTCGATTTCGACTGGCGTTGCCAATCGCGACTGAATAAACTATACAAAAATATTTGAACTCGCGATAATTTTTAAAGCAATCCTGTAACTACAAATTCGATAAAATTTCGAATGGTTTGAGAAAAAGGGCACTAACTTAAATGTATACTCCATCTGTTCCATTAATTTGAATCTTACTAAAACTAATTTTTTGATTGAATGTAATTATTACAAAACACTTGTGTTTTATTGTGTGGGTGTGTTCTTTTACATGTATTCTAATAATTCATGCTCTTATTTTGTACAATTTATTTTTATCTATCTTTGTCCCTCCGAATTATTCGAATTTTTATTTATAATCTATTATAAAATATTATGCGTGAATGTGGAACTTTCGATTTAACTTTTATACTTATTTTATCCATTACGTTCATGGAATAAATATGTTATCTTGGCTTACTATATATATATATATATATAAAATCCGTCGTCCTAAGTAAAATCTTAGCACACTAAATGGAATTCAACTTCAAAGTCCATCCACCTTGGATATTGTAGTTAGTATGAAGTATTAAGGCTCCCGTCTACCCGCCATTTTGATTTCGAGGATGTAATGTTAATCCTATGGAATTTTGACTTGAATTCTCACATCTTTGCTATTTGATCTATTTGAATGCAATAAAGTGTACTTAAAAGAGCAAAAAATAATGAATGCTTCTGTGGAATTACTTTTTTCCTAAGATTCTTAAAAATATTTGAAAACATTCTTTAAAGACCGGAAAACTCAAAAACGAATAATTAAAATAAGAATAAAAATATTTTTAAAATTCTTAGGAAAAAAGTAATTCCACGGAAGCATTGATTATTTTTTGCTCTTTCAGATGCACTTTATTGCATTCGAATATCTCAAATAATAAAGATGTGAGAATTAAAGTCAGAATTCCATAGGATTAACATTACGTCCACGAAATCAAAATGGCGGGTAGACGGGAGCCTTAATTCAGGAATTGAGTCACGTGACCAAGGATTCAAAGTTACGATATCTGTCGCCAGTATCCTATATTGTACGTAATAGCTGACTCCTTTCAGTGGAGCGGGGGAGTGTTAAAACCAAATCGAACATTCATAACTTTAGCCACCTAATTATGATGGAAAGAATGTTTTGTGTGAACTTCCTCGTGTATCGTGATTGAAATTGTTTGTTAATGTTGCACTGAGAAGTAACACGAGGGCTATTGGCAGAATGCCCAACGGGACCGAGCTCACCCAAGGGTTTTAGAGCTACAAACCGGCCTCCAGTGCGATAATCGCCCCCGCACTCAGCAGAAGGGTACCCGATAGTGGGGTTGTGCAAAGAGGCGTAAGCGCACCCCAAGATTTTTTTTTCTTCTGGAAAATGTAATATTTCGGAGTAAATGTTTTACTATACTATTACTGATATTCTAAACTTCACAAAAATTAACCCCCCCCCTCCTTCCCATGCTTAAATTTTTTCATTAAAAAGAGAAAAAATGATTCCATTTAAACTGATTCCTGAGAAAATAACAGAAAATTTCTTAGTGACTCCAAAATATTCATCTGGGCCAGTGTTTAAAGATGAAGTGAGGAGAGTGCACATTTCTATAGAAGGTCCTCATGATATATTTAATATTTTTCTTAAATGATCTTTATTTTTGTAACTTGATAAAAAATATATCATTCCCTGAACAATTTTAAATAGGAGAAATAAGATTTATATCTCGAATTCTTTAGTTTTTATCAAGTGGGAATTCTATAAACTAAAGAAATTGCTTCATTCATGACGATGATGATATGCCCCCCCCCCCAAAAAAAAAAAAAAAAAAAAAATTAATTTCTGGATACGCTTCTGCACTCAGCCTTTATTGACAATTTTTTCCCCTTGCAACAATAAATCGTAAGGTACGAGTATAATAGTACTTGTTGGAACGACGAGCATAAGACATTACATAATTTAGAAATTCAAAAGTAAATAAAAGCTTACAATGCGCTTACAGAACAGGAAATGTACATGGCAGGAATAAAAAAATTATAGGATTAAACTTACTTACTTGAACTTAAATCTTACAGGAAAATACAGGGCTTTTTCTTGTAGAAATAAGACGTATAACAGGCCACACATATTTGATTAAACGTCACTTTATAAAAGGTGTCTACAAACTTATGAACTAAAAATGAAGTATTAGACAAATATATATATATATATATATACAAGGTATACAATTATACTCACACAATAATATATATGTAATCAACATTTATATTATTGTGTAATCAGCTTATATATTATTTCATTGCATATATATTCATTATGTAATGAAATGTTTAGAAATGTTATCAAATATTGAAACAATTATGAAATTTGTTGGGGTATCTTACGAGTCGTAAGAGTGCATGATTTAAGGCTCCCGTCTACCCGCCATTTTGATTTCATCAGCTTAATGTTAATCCTATGGAATTTTGACTTTAATTCTCACAACTTTATTATTTGATCTATTTGAATGCAATAAAGTGCATTTGAAAGAGCAAAAAATAATCTATGCTTCTGTGGAATTACTTTTTTCCTAAGACTTTTAAAAATATTTTTATTCTTATTTTAATTATTCGTTTTTGAGTTTTCTGGTCTTTAAAGAATATTTTCAAATACTTTTAAAAATTGGAGGGAAAAAGTAATTCCACAGAAGCATTCATTATTTTTTGCTCTTTCGGATGCACTTTATTGCATTCAAATAGATCAAATAGTAAAGATGTGAAAACCAAAGTCGAAATTCCATAGGATTAACATTACGAAATCAAAATAGCCGGTAGACGAGAGCCTTAAGGCTCCCGTCTACCCTCCATTTTGATTTCGTGGACTTAATGTTAATCCTATGGGATTTTGACTTTAATTCTCACATCTTTTCTATTTGATCTATTTGAATGCAATAAAGTGCATCCGAAAGAGCAAAAAATAATGAATGCTTCTGTGGAATTACTTTTTTTCCTAAGATATTTAAAAATATTTTTATTCTTATTTTAATTATTCGTTTTTCAGTTTTCCGGTCTTTAAAGAATATTTTCAAATATTTTTAAAAATCGGAGGAAAAATCTAATTCCACAGAAGCATTCATTATTTTTTGCTCTTTCAGATGCACTTTATTGCATTCAAATAGATAAAGTAGTAAAGATAGGAGAATTCAAGTCGAAATTCCATAGGATTTACATTAAGTCCACGAAATCAAAATGGAGGGTAGACGGGAGCCTTAAGGCTCTCGTCTACCGGCTATTTTGATTTCGTAATGTTAATCCTATGGAATTTCGACTTTGGTTTTCACATCTTTACTATTTGATCTATTTGAATGCAATAAATTACACCCCCTTTTTTTAATGATGAGAATTTCTGGTCATCAAAATGTATTTTAAAATATTTTTCTAAAAATATTTTCTAAAAAGTATTTCCGCAGAAGCATTTATTATATTTTGCACTTTCAGATGCATTTATTGCATCCTGATAGATCAAATAGTAAAGATGTGAGAACGAAAGTCGAAATTCCATAGGATTAACATTACGTCTTCGAAATCAAAATAGCGGGTAGACGGGAGTCTTAAGCTTGAAATACAGTTTAGGATTTTCACACGCTGACTTCAGCCAAATAGGTTTCTCTCCAAAATTACGACAATTTAAATGAAAACTTTTGGTAAATGGAGAAGAGAAAACTTAGTGGTTAGCATATCCTACAGGAACATAAATTTGCCTTTTTCAAATTAAGACATGCAAATAAACGAAGAGACCATGACCAGTTAAGAAGCGAGTAATAAAACCTGAATTAGAATAAACAATATCCAAATTTGGTCATGGAATATCTGTCTGAACCCGAATACCAGTATTGCAAGTTGACCACTAGAACTCCTAGTCAGAAATAGGGAGGCTTATTTTTAAAATAACTATACGAGACCGAGGGGCTGGGGGATATTTATTCCCACACCGTTAGTGACAGCGTTTAGTTTTTAGGTTTTTTTTTAACGTCGCACCAGAAGCAACAGGAGGGCTATTGGCGAAGGACCTCGTAATTTTGAACCTCGGTCAAATGACGAGGACGACACCCCCCTCTCCTCACTTCCACACCACGCTAACAGGAAGACCTTAGGCCCGGACAGATTTAACGTACATCAGCCCCGGCTACAAGGTGGGTTTTTAGTGGCCAAGGATCAAACCCGCGACTGAACGAAAACCACCGGCTACGAATCCGAAACCATAACCACTAAGCTACCGCAGCCGCATCAGTGACATCAAGTTTTGAGAACAAATGTAATAATCTCCGACGTAGGCTCGAACCCAGCAATAGTTGTAAATGTCAAAATAAGTTGCTAATTTTTCTTAAACGATGTTAATTAAAGCGATTTATTTTTGGTGTCTGTTGTAGCAATATTGATGAAAAACTGTCTATGTAAATAGAAACTTTGAAGTTATGAGAGACGGTCCACAAATCGGCAAATCCGATTGCCAAAAACTCGGCCTGAAAAACTAAATTATAAGATTTCAGTGTAAACATGTAAACACTATTTAGGACATATCGATGGATGACACACTCAGTGAATTCAGTTTCTGATCCAATCCTTGATACATCGGCGTATATCTCCCACTCGGAGAGCCCCGGAAATCTGTCTAGAAAAAGAATTTGTTTTTCAGGATGAACAACTCTCAGTGAAATATTTGATTTGAATGGGGTATCATTAAGTGAAAAAGTTTGAACTATACTGCTTCAAAATTGACATTTAAAAAATAAAATTTTAGTGTAAAGTGAATTGGGAGAACCCCAGCAATACATCACTTGCAAAACACCAGTTGGAGACGTCCTATAGTTAGACGTCCTTTGTAATATTTGAAAGGTAAATTCTCTGAATGGAGTTTTACTATAGGAGACAGACCTCGTAATTCTGAGCCTCGCTCAAGTGACGAGGACGATACTTGAGCTGACACCTCCTTCTTCAAGCTTACGCACCACGCTAACAGGAGAACTTGGGATCTCTATCAGATTTAATGTGCGTCAGTTCTTTAGTGACATCAGGACTCGAATCCACGACTCGACGAAAACCGCGAGTCGAGACCACGACCATGACCACTTGGCTACCGCGTCCTTCCACCAGTATAAGAAATAGTGGTTTCTATTTTGCACTTCTACGCATATTAAGAAATTTTTGACAGACCCCCCCCCTTTGCACTTAATTTTCAGTAAGGGATTGATTCATGTGTTTAAGTTAGTAAGTTTATTGGAAATCTATGGATAAATGGCTTCTTAAGGTTATAGCATGGAAAGGACAGCAGAAAATGAAAAACTATTTTCAAAATATGTACATTTTTCTATTTGATTAATGATTCTTAATAGTCAAATTAATTAGTTATGTCACTTTGAATAAGCACCAGAAAACAAAGTTTTCATTCAAACTGATTAATGTTTTTCGAGCTTTCTCTTCATTACTCTAATGATTTATTTGAGAGTCCATATATCTAATTTTATAATGAAGAGAGGATGTCATATATGTTCGAATAATCCTTTCCAAATTTCCAGATTCCCTCCCCCCATTTTAATAAATACAGCATTATTCAATTCTTCAAAGTATTATTCGAACTTGGATGTTACTACACATAAAATGGTAATATTATGTAGAACAAATCGATCCATCAAACGACATTTTTTCCATCGATTCTGTAAGTTGATGGGAATCGCGTGACGCTGCCGCCGGGTTTGTATACCCAAATTCAAAGTGTTACTTTTATTAAAAAAGAAAATACCAGTATTTATTGATGCAAATAAACTTATTTAAAAATCACTTAAAATTACAATACTTAAGAATTTCTGAAATTTTATGCGATGCATGAGCTTGCTTACCTTTGCAGATTTCCGCAATTTTGTGTCAAATAAGTAATAAATAACCCCTTTCACCTCCTCTTTCTAAATTTTCCAGACTCCTGCGTTTCTTTGTTTTAATAATAGCCCTTATGTTGCTTCTAGTGTGCGACGTTAATAAAACCAAACTAAATCAATTTTTGATTTAATATTAACTAATTTATTAAAATTTTGCTCTCAAAGCTATGACGTGGAAAGTAATGTGTTTAGTGCTGCCTCTTTTTACTAAAACTGGGTATTCGTCTTCAACAGAGATTCAAAATAATTTTGAATGACTCTTCCCCTAACAATCATTGTACAAGAGCTTGGTTGGTTTTTCTATACCACTCGGTCTAACACATGATTTCCTTTTTGTAGTAGTTAGGTGTGTATGAATTTTACGATACCTTATAGATAACTAAAAAGTTTAATTGTCATTGGCGTTTGCTAATTACAATTCCATTAAAAAACTATTTTACAATGTAATGGTTTTTCTTTTGAAACTATTTTCAACTGTGTATTTAATTTTTTTTTTGTGGAGTATTGTTGTTGTATTGTTGTATTGACTTCATGGAACACTAGTGTTCACGGATTAAAAACAATTACCTTAGAAAGCAGTACGTAAGTGACCTTTTTACATAGGTTGCACTAAAATTCCCTTATACATATAAAAAATTAATATACAATTAACTGATTGACTTACAGGTTTGCTCCCAAAAGCTAGTAGTAATACGAACAATTCCATATGAAATTCATGTTTTAATTATTTGTTACAAAATAGCCATAAATAAAACATGTAACTACACCACAGGAGCTCCGTGCAAAATAACTAATTAAATATTATTTATTACATATTATAATTAAGTTATATTAATATTAAAAATGAATTACAATTTAGTTTTCGTATGATTAATTAATATTTAAATTAATAAGTAAACATATGTATTTAAGTAATACATATGGTTAAATTTTAATTAAATTTTAAAGCGAACGCATCTCTAAGTGGGGAAGTAAATGTGTGTCTTGTTTAAAGAGTTGAACTTGAAATGGCGATTTCGATAAAATGGAGATTCAAATGAATTCACATCCTTCTTGCCTATTATTCGTGATGACGTTACTACTCGGAAGACAAGGAATTTTTTTTTCGTTACTTTTTAAAATTTCTAAGAGAATTTTCTGTAAAATTTGATGCTAAAACGATAGAGTAGTTGATAATCAGGATGAATGAATTTCTTAATGCATGTAAAAGGCTAAATCAATCCTCCGGGGTTTAGTTTTAACTCGTTAGTTGCCTATGGTAATAGTAAAAAAGAATAAAAAGTAACATAACCAAAAATCTTGTAATCTAGCGTGACACAATAAAGCTAAAAGCCAGAAACGTGTTTTTTTATACGATTGGGACGAAACATTATAAATTACGAACAGCTTTCTATTTTTTTTTTTTAATATTCCCCCCCTCCCCTCAATAAATACCAGTCTGCAAAGTCCAAAACACGAGACCTTCTTTAATTATTTCGCAGACGAAATAGAATACCTCCAAAGCGGTAGAAGAATATGTAACGTTACCATAGTAACCATGGCGGGAAAACTTTGACGCTTCGCTCGTTTCATTTTCGATTATGGTTTATTCTTAATAGAAAGTTTGCGCTGGTAACATCTGCTTTGTTTTTGGAGGAAACGAAAATTTTTCATTTAAGGCGAAGACAATTAACCTTGGTATTTTTCTCGCAAATTAAGGAAGCTGTGGTAAGGACATTTGTTGTGAACTTTATTATTGATTTTACTTTCCATTCAAATATGTCAATTTATTAAGAAGATAAATTATTTACACAATGTTTAGGAAAAAATGTTTATGATTTTTTTTTGTAGAAAGAAAATTGTTTGAAACAAACGTAATCAGATCATAGATTAAGTCGGCTGTTATATTTATACACCGTTTTTCTTGCGTGCTGGCAACTTTTATATTGTATTAAGTGTTCTTGACTAATATATAATTAATACATTTTTATGTAATGGTTTACTGAGAAGGAAAGGGGAAAAACCCCTGAAAATAGTTTCCTTATCAGTTATATTTTTTTCTATCACTAGGAAGACACATCATTTTCAAATCTATTTAAAAAGATTTGAGAATTAAACTGTGATGTTTGAAAGAAGATGTTCTTGGCTGTGTTTTTCTAAGAAATTATTGAATTGTTATATTTATTTGAGAACCTCGAAGCGAGATAACTAAAGATAAGACTGGATTCTTACAAGGGCTTGGTAGAAAGGAGATGTCATTTTTAGATTTTGAAACACAAATGAGTGAAATGTAAATCTATAGTATTTAAGATTCAACCATCTGAAAGCAATAATCGCTTGTCGAATAGATCATTTACTAGTTTTATTGAAAAGGGATCTGCATAAAAATAAGACTATTTTTTTTTTTCATTTTTGATCAAGAACGGTCACCTAATGCTCTTTGATTAATTTAATGAGTCTTAAGTATTCAGTAGGATAACCTTCGAGAGAGAGAGAGAGAAACGCTGAATTTGATTTATTCCTGATACCATTGGTTGAACTAAAAATTTAGAAGAATGAGTAAAAATATATGGTATCATCCAATTTTCTGGCTGTGTAATTCTCTATGAGTTAGATAAGACCATATTTCAGGCGTCTTTAACGTTTTTCACATACAATTTACAGAATTTTGTTAGTAATCACGAAATATTTTAATGTAATCAATGCCCGCAGTAAGATTTCAATCAAATTCCAAGTTGTACTTGAAAATCCATTAATTATTACATGATTCCTATCTTTTGTTGCTTCTAATCTCTTAATATACATGTTAACAAATTAACATTAAAGGTATTGATTTATTAGAAAAACGAGAAAAGAATTAAAATTATGGATTTAATTTTTATGTTAGTTTTGTTTTATTTAAAACAGAGTTGAGCGCGTGTAATTTATGCGGCGATTTTTCTATAAGTTTTTTAAACTTGCGAAACGATATCCGTAAAAATTTAAGAGCGCTTGATTACACTTTCCAAAAAAAAAAAAAAAAAAAAAACGATTGAAATCCACTTTTTCAGTGCATTTATCTTATGTTTAAAATGGTAATACCTCTGCAAAAATATTTCTCAACAATTTTTAAAGATTTACTTTTATACCCTTTATTTTTTTAAAAATTTATTTTCTGTGCGTTTATTGCTTTGAATGCTTTAGCATTTATATTTTAAATAGGATTGGTTACCTGTGTTTTTGTCAATTCTGTCCAGAGTAATAAAACCTCTTAAATCATTCGAGGTCCCAAGTCATCCTATTGGTGTGGTGTGGAAGTTTGGAGAGGGGTGTCAGTTCAAGAGTAATCCTCATTGCTTAACGAGGTTCAAAATTTCGAGTTGCATCGCCAATAGCTCTCGTAGTTGCTTTCGAGCGCGTTGTTGATCAATCAACCTATCAAAATCCCTCGCTCATTATCTCGGATGGAAACTGGTTGATTACCCTCGCACTTTTTACTATTTTTTTTATCATATACTCGTGGCTGTTGATTATTTTCAATCTTCCTCTCTAAAAATTAATATTTTTCTGTGTATTTTATTTTGGAACAAATTTAAATGAAGGAATAACATTAATGACAAGCAAAAGGGAAAAAGAAAAATATTTTAATACACAAGTGTTGAGTAATTATAGATCAGTGGACGACAACCTATGATCCTCAAGTTACCTAGTGACCTACTGGGAAAATTTTAGTAACCCAGTAAACAATTCTTAACTACGCGACGATCGTTAGGTATTCTTGCCAACAAATTAAAATGGGTTCTTTGTATCTTACTCTTTAATCTTTTTCTGGATGGTACCCCTTAGTGAGTGCTCTGTAACCACCCCCTTATGGGAATTTTTTTTAAAATTTTCATACATTCTCGCCACTATATAACTTAATTCGCTGATGTACATTAGGAAGATCCGAAAGTAAATTATATTTCTTGCTCTTTAAGTAATTGATGAAAATCACTTAAGCATAATAGCTACATGTTTGGGTATCTCTTTCATCCAAGTTTTTTTTCGATAAAGAACGTTAGTGTTTCGCTTTACTCTCAGCTTTTTACTCTAGCTACTCATGCAAATAGGTATTTTACCAAATGAAATTCAATTTTAATTCATTGCGAAACAGATTAAATTCCGAAAATTCAGAAGTATGTTTTTCTTTTAAAAACAACGAATTTTCACCCAAATATATCAAACCTTACAGGAATAATGAGACATCACCAAGGAAGTCATTAAAATGATTAAAATATTCTTAGTTAAATAGATGGTATTCATGTGGTATTTATTTTCTGCTAATATCTTACGATTTCTATCAACTTGTTAATATAAATTGGATGATAGTAAATTTGTAAATCTATATTTAAGACATATTGGATTAACCCGTATGAATAATACTTTTATTTTTTATATTCTAAGATAATCTAAAATAGAAGTGATGTGATCTACACCCAGGAAGAAATTTTGTGAAAAAAAAAATTGAAAAATGATCCACTTGGAAAAAAAGCTTTGCCTATCACTGCTTTAGATGTTTCCATGATTGTTGTTTGTCTGAACATAATACACATGGCGATCGATTAATAGAGGTTTTTTAGATTAGTTTGGAATACAAATGGAACATTTTATACACTAGAAAATTATATTTTTCTTTGCGATAAACACTGCAAGATACTTTAAAAACTTCATTATAATTTTAGGTAATATATTCAATTCAAACTGTGTATTTGTTTCAAAATAAAATACGCAGAAAAAAAACCAATATAACTGATAACAATCATAACAATAATAAAAAAGATTAGATCAGTAGACCAACGAAAATTAGAATCAGAATTAGTATTTGAAGACTGAACTGTCAAATAATTATCAAAGAATTAAAACAACATACAAGCTATTTTTTCTGTTATCGAATATTTATAGTTTCTAAATATCTGTTTTTGAAATAATTCGACAAAAATCAATTTTGTTGAAATTGTTAAAAAACACAATGTTAATAGTACATGTAATACATTAGATGCATATTTATTCATTTTTTGCGTAAAACTAATCTTGGAATCAAGCATTTTTCTTTCTTCCCCTCCAATCTAAGGTAAGATTATATATATATATTAATCTGAGAGAGAGTTTAAATTATTCAAGGTTAATCTAAAAATTAAGTATTTTCATAATTAAAGTGAAAAGAAATCCTCTCTTAAAAGTTTCAGTTGATAAAATATTTGATATATTTCGTTGTCCAGAAAGTAAATTTGTAACATGGACTAATCACGAATTTTTCCACCGACCAATATCTAGGATTTCTTACTGATTTTTTTTATTTAAGTTCTCAACTTCTTCCCATAAGAATTGAGATGGGAAGAAGTTGAGAACTTAATCTTCCCAATCTTAAAATCTTCCAATCCGATGAAACGCGATGATGTAATTTAAGGAAACTTTGAAAGTAAAGTGAATAGAGATAATCAAATCATACAAAAACGACAGAGAATTGAATTGAATAACAAGGTTTCGACAGCAAGAAGTGTGTTATGCGCAAAAGTCTTCTGGTATTTTTTGCGAAAATGTTGGTGTATAGTGGAATTAATTGAAAGAAGCACTCGCATTGTATTCCGATAAGCGTGTTCTTTGATAAAGTATAGAAATTGTAAGTACTCAAGGAAGGGAATTGTGTACCCCTTATTTGAGGACTATTAAAAGTTGTTTTGGGTGTTATTGACTATTTTGATTAATTTGTATGTGCTTGAACTAAAGTTAATATTTACATCGTATGATTGAGAATAAACCTAACAGGCAAGTAATAGGAAATCGTCACAAACTTCCCGGAGGCCTTAAAGAGACAGAAAATGTAATTATTTCGAAACATTTATTGAAACAGATACATCCCTCTTTCAGACACCTTTCAACGTAAGAACCATTGGGATTAAAGCACATGTCATACATTGAGACCGATTTCTGTGCACCAGTGTCGAAGAAATCGCCACCTGAACGCGGAGTCAGCGTGTGACAGCCGTCTGTACGTGACACAGTCTGGTTGGCTTTGATCCTGCTTGGTGATCAATGCATTGGTTACTACTTGATTTTTAGGGTGAAGTGAGAAGCTCACGTCTCGTAGACCGTGGCAATCCAGTCGCTAGTATTATGGTATCAGGTTCTTGGCCGTACATCGTTTTCTTTTGATGATCATGTGCATACGCTGACTCCCCTCTCAGACCGCTAATTTCTTTGACACCAATATGCAGAAATTGGTTTCAAAATATGACACGTACTTCAATTCCGGTATTTCTTTTGATGAGAGGTGTCTGAAAGAGTGATGCATCTTTTAAATAAATGTTTCTAACTAATTACATTTTGTGTCTCTTTGCGGCCTCCAGGAAATGTTTTTTACGGAAGAGCCAAATAAATCAGAACGTGTAGGCATGCCTTTCTAACAAAAATAAGCTCTATTTTTGTAACAAAAAGTGTAACATTATGAGTACTATATCTACTTATAATTAAACTGCTGAAGATTACATATTCAGTTCTGTCTCAAAAAAATTGGAAATAAAATGCATTATGTACTTTATATGTAAACTTAATACATGAGTATTACAAAATTATCATCAGGTCTAAAATTACAATATTTCAAAATATATAACAAATATAATAATTCGAGATAAAAACCAACGTTTTTAAAAACAATGTTTTTAAATTCAACATTTTTACATGGTGGCAAAGTTTATTAAAAATTTATTGAAATATTAGTAAAACTTGTCGCAAATGTCTAAATATTGTTCAGTCAAAAAAAAAAAAAAAAACGCCAAGTTTGGCAATTTTTGAAATTACGCTAAGTGGTTGGGCTTAACTGCATTATTGAAAAAAATTATTGAAATATTAGTTAAATTTGTCGCAAATGTCTAAACATTACATTGTAAGGCGAGTAAAAACGATTACCAAAGTTTCAGAGCTTTAGCTTGATGGGAAGTTGGTTAAATTGTTAAATTAATGATCGAAAATTTGATGACACACTGATACACACACACGCACGCACGCACACTCACACACACCAAGTGAAATACATAAAAACGTTTTAAAAATGTACAAAGACTTATAAATAAAGGGAAAATTTTCAATGTTGTTTTCAAACCGTTTTACATATTCTGCATGTCTTCCTTTCATTACCCGATGTTCAATCTCGATTAATGAGTATTCATTCTCTTGCTTCTTTACTAATTGGGATCACGAATTCTCCTCCTCACCTCTCCTCGCTCACGTACATGAACCGCTCTTCCCTGATTGGACGGTGGGCATACTTTTTTCACCTCCAGTAATTCTTTTAACGAAAAATAATTTCTCTGTCATAGTTTCCTTATGATTTATTCTCAAATTTTAAATGTTAAGTCTGAAATTCTAATAGTTCTGATTCCTTTTTAAATTTCTTCGCTTTAATTTTTGCACTTATACAAAAACTTTTTTTTTAAATATTGGTTACAATTCAGAAACATGTAATCACTCTGGGTAATGATGGATTGTTAAGTTATATAATTCCTACTCTGATAGGAAATAAAAGATCATATGACTCAAGTACTCCATTAATTCATCAACACAAATATTCACACCATAGTCTGAGTCAAAGGCTTTAGAGCATGTCATTGTCGATGTTCTTTCTGAACACTGTGGGGTGTACTGACTCAATATCTTCGAAACAGTTGGTAGTGGAATATCGAGTTTACGACTAGAGAGACATCCTGAGGGCTAACAGCAAAAAAAAAAAAAAAAAAAAAAAAAAAAACTTTTTATAACATCATGTGAAGCATTTGGTCTACCAGACCTCGTTCTTTTGTCAACAACAATGTTATTTAATCTGATCGCCTGGTGCATGGGGTGTATAAAGGATTATTCAAAGTGAATCATCCGATTTCAAAGCTCAATATTTTCAAAAATAAACGACACAGAATGTTGAGTAATACTTGAATAATAAGGAAAATTGTGGATGTTTTATGTTATAAAAAATGGAAAACCCCGTGTGTTCTTTTTGAAACTATTTCACGAAAAATGCTTTAAAAGCTTTCACGGAGCTACCTCGTAGGTGGATCGGTCGCAGTGGACCAGACGTTACACAACTGGTACATGAATCATTTGGTATGGCCCTATGAAATTTCTTCCTTCGGGGAATTGTAAAAGATAAAGTGTATGCGCCAACATTACCCACACATTTATATGAGCTTACACAATTGATTTCTGCTGCTGTACAATCAGTTGCCACTGACACTTTACAACGTGTTTAGCTGTAGTTTACAAATCGAAATGACATTACATATGTAACTAAAAGAAGTTATATCGAACACTTGTAAAACAATCTATATTTTCCTTTTGAATTTATATATTACTTATCATTTTGAGTCTTTTATTTATGAGAATAGGGTATTTTGAAATTCGGATGATTCATTTTGAACAACCCTATATTTACTTCTCAATGCATTCTGAACAGAAACAAGTGTTGGAAAATTTCGCACATCCTAAAACACAAAACGTTTTCTGGTTGTTAGTCAAGATATGTGACGCAGAAAATGGTTTCTTTCTAGTGATTTTGAACGTGGAAATGAGTTCAGGTGGCTCATACAGAAAGGTGAAAGTAATACATGAGATCTAAGAAGGGAAAGTAAAATAAATGAACGTAATATGTGTTATCTAAAAATGTGAAAGCAAAAATTTGATATCAGTTTCTTAATAAGCGAGATATAGTCTCGCAAATCTTCATTCACCTTTCAACACTTTCACACATGGAATCTCTTTATGTGAAAATTTCCTACCCTTCTTTATAAAAAGCAGCACTGATTTACATTAGTCATGATTTGTTCACAAGGTGAGAATATCAAATAAAATAATGTCATAAAGAAGCCCAAAAGGTTTGTTGAAGGGAGAAGCGCGTTAAAACCAGGTACAACAAAAAATTTGATGCTTTCAGCTTTTCCGATGAAATTCCCTCTTGATTTTTTGATCGGGAAAGCACAATTTAAAGATAATTGGAATTAAAAACAAATTTATTTTTTGAAACTGTTCCCATAATTTCTGAAAAATGCATTCTCCTCATGAGATAAATAATCATGGGTGAAATATTGAATTTAATATACAAAAAATAACATTAAAAATACAGACAAAAATAATTTTATAAAACTAGCTAGGAGCCAATTTTCAAGAATGAAAGGAAAATTCAAATTAGGACTTGATAAATAGGCCGCATATTCTTGAATAGGGACTTACTGTTTCAATTTCTCTGCTGTACGTTAAAATATATTGTACCTTATAATGCTCCATTTCATACAGGTAACTTCGAAACATATTACAACACCTGAACCAGTAGACGGCGCTGTAATGAAAAGCATAAAGCGCGAGTTTTCATTCACATCATCATTTCTACCGTAGATTTCAGGAGGCATTGCGACGTACAGCTATCAGAAGAAGGTGGACAAGTATTTTATGCATGGTCTTGCGAATGGGAATGCTCTGGAAACCGAAAGGGTTTACAGGCAGGGTTTTCTGCTTGCTCTCAGCCTATGCATTGTATGATAAAAATTGCTTAATTAGATGTTTTGTATCGCCTCTTAAATTTTTGCCTATGAGTTTCAAAACGCCCTGCATGTTTCCACTGGAATACTTTTCTAACCGAAAAAAATATCCGGCTGAGTCTCGGTTTCTGATATTAGCTGGATGCTGCCTTGTTAGAGTAAAAATTTAATGGGTCGTCTAAAATAAACGTTCCACTGAAAACAAATGTCACAGTGTTAAAATTGTTTCTATTAAAGTTGCTTTGAAATACACGTTGGTGAAGAATGCAGCAAAATTGAACGTAAAATATGTTCAGAACTTTTCATAAGAATAATAGCAGGGGATAATGTATCTTTTATTTGTTTATAATATTGCGAGGGCAAATTAAATAAATAACCTGTACATACACTGTATAAATAACTTGTACATAAACAGTATAAATAACTTGTACATAAACTATATTAATAACTTGTACATAAACTACATAAATAACTTGAACATAAACTGTATTAATAACTTGTACATAAAGTATATAAATAGTTATGTGTATTTTTATTAATATGTAATAAATCTACAGTCGAAAAGTTCTATCAGTTTGGGAGGTGAAAGTAAATGATACAATTTTCTTAGATTTAATATTTATTGTACAATGTAATTTCTGTCGTTACTTATGACTCTTTACAACTTGATGGTAATTAGAAAATACCATTTTTGCTAAATGCCGTTCTTTATTTGCGAAGAACTCATCTGTTCTTGATTGACATCTGCTTCGGCTGTGAATTTTTATTCTTTCAAAAGCTTTTGCAGGAAGAGAAACAGGTGATGAAACTGAGAGTGTTAGGTCTGGGACATTGGCTGGATGTGATAGAATTTTCCAGGTTAGCTTTGCAATTTTCGAGTGAATCCCAAAAGCAGCAAGTGATATGGCGTTATCATGATGTGTACGAGGTGACTCACAATGAACTTCACATATCTTTGTTTAAATAATCTATTTGTTAACAATATCCCTCCGAAGTGAGCTTTCCGATAGGTTTCAAAAGTTCGTAGCGTTTTGGTCCTTTGATGCCCCTCCCTTTACACAGGATTCTCTCACTCAGGTTCAATCTCGGCTTACAGGAGGAGAAAGCAGGCTGTCCTGGCTCCAAGTATGCTCTTCTCCTTATGATGTTTTCATAGGTTATTCATTTTTCATCACCAGTTATTCGGACCAATAAGGATTCCTTTTTGTCTGGGGCAAACAGAGATGTGATGTGACGAAACTCGATTAACCCTTACGTGACCTAAGGGTTGCTAAGAGTAAATATTAGTTTGTAACCGTACATTTTAGTTTGTTTCGACGTAAAATAAATGGAAATCTTTAGAAAAATACATAACAATGTGTAGTTTTATTTTTAATCATTTGTCGTCAGCGGGCATTTGTTTTCATTTGTTCGAACATACTTTATTTTACTGCTCAAAATTATACTTACCGAATAGCATAAAACAATGAGCAAGCCCAGTAATCATATTATTATGCAATACAATAAACTGAAATAATAACAGAGCTTAGAGCCTATTGATTTTACAAATATTTTTTTTCTAAAAATATTTGCTTAATTGTGTTCGGCATATTTTGACATTCTATATAAAATTTTGTAGTTAAGGTTATAATTAAGTACGACAATATCACTAATTTTAAAACGGGAAAAATGTTTTCTTTACTCGTGAAAGGATTATGCAAATTTTTCTTATTTAATTCACGAGACATCCAACTGGAATATTCATAGACCAAATCATAGGAACGATGGAAACTATCTTGTACAATAAAGATTGTTGAATTCATGAAAAACTTATTCTTTTTCTTTTTCTTCACAAACAGATAAATTGCCGGTTACCTAATAATAGGAGTATTTTTTATGTAGTGGGAAGTATGACACCGCAAAATCGTCATTATAACTATTGCCGCCGATGAGTCCACCTTCTTTGCAGCATGATTCATCGGAAGCAACCATTGTTTTAATTGCTGCTTGGTTTCCGGTCTATAACGATGAATCCACGTTTTATCGACGACGACTCGCTATGGTAGCAATCTAATTTGAATTGGCAGCCAAATAAAAACTAATATTTGAATTAGGGTCAAATTTGTTTCGGCGCTCTTGAACTGATGGCAACACCAACTTGTCTTAGCAACGCTAACTTTGAACCGCGTAATTTTGAACCTCGGTTAAGTGACGAGGACGATACCTGAGCTGGCCCCCCTCTCCTAATTTCCGCACCACGCCAGCTGGAGGACTTTGGGCCGATATATATATATATATATATATATATATATATATATATATATATATGAACAAAACAATAATATTATTATTCACAAAATATCACATCATAAATAAATGAATCATATCTATCATAAATTCACGAGTTTAACGTATAAGAAACTACATAATTATAAAGAAATCATTGAAAAACTAAAGTAAAATTAATATAACTCATACAAAAATTATTAAAATTAAGTGAACATACTAAATTAAAACTTAAAACATACATCTATTAATTAATGTAAATCTATTAATTAACTGTAAACTTATAAGAACGAGAGATAACCCGAATGTGTATAGATAGATATAAACTGCTGTTTGTAGAAAATGCAACACCATGAAGGAATCATCAGAATCAAATGAAATTCGCAGCAAATGTCAATTATAGGATATTATGCAAATTAATAAAGTTTCAGAGCCATCGCGCGTGCGCGGCGTGCGCAGCGCCCTCTGAATTGATGCTGAAAGCGTATAAATAAAGTGCTGTAGCGGGACGTTGAAAAAAGTCTATGATTATTTGTTAGTGGCAAACGTTTAGTGAGACCTGAGTATGCCTCCACGACGGAAGAATAAGAAATTCAAGCAACTTACGGAGTTTGAACGAGGGAGGATAATCGGCCTTCGAGAAGGAGGATTTTCCTATCGCGCAATAGCAGCTCGTATGCAGCGGAACAGTTCCACAGTGATGCGAGTTTGGAAGCAGTGGACCGACGAGCACCGAACAACTCGAAAAACAGGCACTGGACGACAGAAGGTGACGTCAGAGCGCGATGATCGACACCTGCTCCGCATGGCGGTGAATGATCGCACAGCTTCCTCCAGGCAGCTGGCAGCACGTTGGTCTACTGCTACAGGTGTACAATTGTCGGCTTCGTCAATTCGTCGTCGTCTGCTGCGCCGTGGATTGCGTGCAAGGGTGCCTTTATACAGGATTCCCCTCACGGCGAATCATCGACGGCTGCGTCGGCAGTGGGCTCTTGAGCACAGAGACAGGCGAGCTGATTGGCACCAAGTTGTCTTTTCAGATGAATCACGCTTCAATTTGTGGACCCATGATGGCCGTGTTCGTGTTAGACGTTATGCCGGTCAACGCTGCCTTCCTGAGTGTATTATTGAACGACATAGTGGTCGAACACCCAGAGTTATGGTCTGGGGTGCGATTTCGTATCATGGACGATCCAATTTGATACGAATTGAGGGTAATCTCAATAGCAACAGGTACGTCCGTGAAGTGCTACAGCCCGAAGTCGTTCCTTTCCTTCAAGGCATCCCTGGAGCTATCTTTCAGCAGGATAATGCACGCCCACATGTTGCGCGGACTGTTCGAGACTTCTGTTCAGCACAACGCATGCAACTTCTTCCTTGGCCTGCTTATTCACCGGATATGTCGCCTATTGAGCACGTGTGGGATATGGTTGGTCGGCGTCTCGCTCGTGATCCGCGTCCTGCAGTTTCCAAAGACGAACTTTGGTTGCGCATACAAGCGATATGGAATTCTCTTCCTCAAGCAGATATTCAACATCTGTTTGACTCCATGCCACGTCGTATAGCAGCACTTATTGCAGCGCATGGTGGCAAAACCAAATACTGATTTCGGACGCTTAATTTGTTTCTTTTGTTTTGAAAATTTCATCATTTATTTGTATCAGTACAAGTCGTTTCTGCATTAAATTTCATTTGATTCTGATGATTCTTTCATGGTGTTGCATTTTCTACAAACAGCAGTATATGTACACTTTCTAAGAAATACTTAAATTTCAAGAATTAGGGAAAATGTACGATCAAAAATTTAGAAAAAAAATATACTTTTCTTTTTTTTTTGACTAAAAAAAAAAACCCCTCGTAAATCCAGGAATTAAAATTTTATAGATAAAATTACAAATTATTTATTTTTCAATACAACTCTACTTTTAGGATGTATTGTTCCCCCCTTTTTCCTAATTTCATACTTCAATAGAATTCTTTAACTAGAGGTCTTTAAAAACACTTAATAAAATCTCCAGTAAACCATTTTTACTTTTTACTTATTTCGACATAAATAGTAAAAAGTGAAAATTATAATTTACGCTTTTGGCATATTTACATATTTTGACTTAACCTTCGGATAGTAATAATTATAGTTATTTATTTTAAAATGATAAACAGCAATGTTCACTTTCAAAGAAAGGGCATGTTTTTAACATCAGGTAAAATCATCGTTTTAAAAAAGACGTATTTTAGCAAAAAGTTAAAAAGAAAATGTGTAAATATTTCTTCTGAAATTATGTAAAATTTCAGCAGCAATTTTAAATAAGCAGCTTTCCGAAAAACATGATTTTTTTCAAAGAATATCATTTGTTTTCTACATTTTCTATAAAAGTTAAAAAAAGGAGCAATACAAGTAAAAACTTTTTAAAATCAAGCTTTAATATAAGGATAGATTAAAAGATATAAAAATATTTTTTTAAATCTATATATGAAATACTATATCTAGGTAATTACCGATACATTAAATACTCTAACTACTTATTTATATATAAGACCAAAAGAAGTATTAAAGCCTTAAACTTCTACAAATTGCATATTATTTTATATTTAAAAATATTTTTATATCTTTGAACCCATCCTTAAATAGTAGCTTGATTTAAAAATGTTTCTTACTTATATTTACTTATTTTTAGTCAGGAAAGATAACGCTCAAAAATGCTAAAACATAAACTATACGTGTGGTCAAATTTCCAACTCATTGAACGTTGTTAAATGAAAGGCTTTAACCCGCAGGCTATCCCACGTTCGTCATTGCTTGAGCACATACCATAGTATCATATTGTCATTAGAAATATACGTGTGTGCAACATTTCAGCTAGATGGGATGATAGAAAGTGGGTTTTAAATTTCTAATATGAAGTGCAAGACCTCACCTTTAGCCCGTCACTACTTAAACATACTATAGTACTGTACTGAGTTATACGTGTGTGTTTGAAAATTTCAGCTGGATGGGGGATGATACGAATTCTGAACTGGAAAGGCATTTTCTTTCCCTTTTTTACGTAATACAGATGAACATATCGAGTTAAATAAAAGCTTGTAAAATACATTTAATACAGCGTTAAAAATAAATACATAAAATACGTTTAATACATCCTAATACTAAAAAAGTTAAAAACCTTTATAGAATATTTAGATACAATAAAGTGTGAATTTTTTTGAAACATTAAAATTATGAAAATGCAATGTTTTCGCTTTCATTTTATTCATTCATTTAACTTGTAGATTCCTCGCAGGAATTGCCTCATAGAAGTCATTTAGAATTCTTTTTCTTAAAAATCGAACAGTGTTAGACCCATCTACCTGAAAATCTTTCTGCTGATAAGACTGTTAGAACAGCTTGAGGAAATTAGCACATATTTTCGCACTCTGTTCACCTGCATATCACGCGGAAAGTATTTGCGCTTTCTTAACCAATATAGATCTACTTTTTTTTTTATAATGTACCTGAGAAGGGAAATTTGATATTCATTATTTCAGGAGCATCTATCATGGCCGTATCTTGAATTCTTTACTTTGGTCTATGGGGTAAGCGTAAATGTTTCTATCGAATAGTAAATTTGATTATTAAATTTTCTACTTTCTGAAGACTTTGTAAATTAACTTAAGTATTATTGTATTATAACTTTTTTTTATCATAAAATCATTTTGTTACATGAAATTCCCAATTACAACTAATTTTAATTCCGCTAAGAGGAGCTATCTACTTACGTGTTGCACCAATTAACAAACAGTAACATGTACCGTTTGCGTCGAACATGCATATATATATATATATATATATATATATATATACAATGGCGTTCCCAGAAATTGATTTTTTTCGTGGAGGGGTGTGCATATCGTCATTACCATGAAATAAGTAATTAGAATAAGCACTTGGTAATTCTAAACTGAAAAAAAGTAAATAATACACTATATCTGTCTTATTTCTTCTATTTAAATCTATTAAATTTAAATCTATTCAATTATTGATACAATTTTATCAAGAAAAAAAATTAAATAAATGAAGATTATTTAAGAAAAATAATTCAAATACCATAAAAATAAAATTTGCATTTTTGGGGTGTGCATTTTCTACAGGGTAGTACCCCCCCTCCTCTCTTCGTCTACAAACAGTGACCCAGATATATCCTTTTAGAAACAGCAAAAGCTTTTCTATTCTTTTCTCAGGAATCGGCTAAGTTGAAATCCTTCTCTTGGCAATGAAAAAAAAATTAAGCATGAGGAGAAAAAAAAAGTCTTATTGGAATTTCAAACATCTATAAAAGAATTATCCTTAAATATTTAAATTTCGAGAAAAATTCTTGGGGTAGCATATGTCCCTTTGCACCCCCCTTCCCCGGAGATCGCTATTGCTCGCACACATACACGTACTCACGCACGCACGCACACACA
>BMAW01079075.1:111761-123664 GCA_019974015.1 Nephila pilipes | reverse complement strand
CACACACACACACACACACACACACACACACACACCAAGTGAAATTCAGAAAAACGTTTTAATAACTCTCTGCTGGTGTAAATGCAGTAGTTTTAGTAGGAAAAGATTTGCAACTGGATAGCATGCGAATCTTTATGTTATCTCTGTTTAAACTATAAAGTTTCAAGTTAAATACAATGATGTTTGGCAGTTAGGGAGAAATGCACTTCCTAGTATTAATTCGAATGGACCCAGTGTACACCCTGGGTGACGAAATTTTGAATATTTGTTTAGGGATGAGAGGTTTTATGCTAATTTTCATGTATGCTTGTATTGTTATGCGATATGCTGAGTTGCCACTAATCTACAAAAATCGCAAACTTGGCCGAAAAGAAAAAAAAATTACATCGCGCCAGAGCGTACCTTCATTTAAGCCAAGAATGGTCAACCCGCGGCACGCTTGCCATCGTGTGGCACAATTGATTCCTAACAGTGCCAAGCGAAGACTTCTTGAAAAATTCAAAAAAAAAAATCTTAAAAATAATAATATCGTCTTCAAGAACTTTGTCAAAATTTGTAAAAACTCTACCTATACGCTATTGAAGCAATCGCTTCAGAGAACTGCAGTGCTTGACACCGGTACAAAGATGCGTCAGAACGCGCTGTCACAGTTGTCGGATATTGTTGGCGATTTGCATCAATATATGTTTGTGATCATCAATATATGCAAATGTTTTCTACTATGTATATAAAAAATCAAATTAACGTTCAAGATTAACTGTTATGCAACTAAAACACCAATATTTGGAAGGGCTACAAGAACTGATCGTAATATAGATAAATTGATAAAAAAAAATACAAATTCAAAAACCACACCAATAAAGTACTGGCTGTTTAATAATTACTTAGGATCAAATGTTTCAGGTTATTTTTTTTACAAAGCTCAATTGTGACTGAAACTTTAATGTCTATTGACATTGAAGCCTAACTTATAGTTACATTTATTATATTAGTTTTTACATTTTCACTACTGAGACTTGCATAAGAAAAGATGTGATGTTTGTAAGACCCTCATAATAAGGTTATAAAAAGCATTTTTTCATCTTATACAAGGCAAGCAAGTGCGCAATAATACACACACACACACACACACACACACACACACACACACACACACACAATAATACTAAATACTAATAATAATACTACACACACACACTACTAATAATAATAATAATAATAATAATAATAATAATAATAATACTAGACACACACACACACACACAACTGTTCAGAAAAAGTAAGTACATTTAAACAAATTGTTTCCAAGACAGTATTAAAATTTTTCAGTAGATTTTAAGAATTTGGGGATTTTAGTTATGTCATACTTTTAAAAAAAATTATTTAAAAAGGGTGTATATTTTTTCATGATTTAAATTAGCGCCATGCGTTTTAAATCGCCTTTCCTGAAAGCGACCGTTATGCCAAAACTGGACGAAAAATCTCACGAATCTTTTAATAATGTAGAAAGTGTTTTTTTTTACACCTATCTTAAGTGTTTTTAAAATTATTGATTTCCTTATATTTTACCATTTTTGGCCCTTTCTGTAGTAATGGTTTAAAAATATTTATAGAAAATGTGTATTTTTCATGATTTACATACATGTTAGGCATTTTAAATTTGATATTTTTGAAAATGACCATTATTCTGAAACTCGAACGAAATTTGGTCTTAAAAATGGAAGATTCACTGACAATTCTCAAGAAATTCAACATCTTTAAAAACGTAGAAAATTCATTTTTTGTGTTTTACATTTGTCTGAAGCATTTTTAAAGTTGTTGATTTCGTTCAGTTTTCGATGTGTCCACCGTTTCGAAAGCAGGATTCAGGGATGGAGTTTCAGATTGGTGATCATTTTTAAAATCGTCATATGGAGCGTTTTCGGAAATTCGACAAACATGTCTACAGACCACTAACGTACCTTTTCCCTAATTTCTCACCTTTGCACTCAAATAGTTCAATACTCAAAGCTCGTAATAAACTTAAAACCATTTTGGCATTATTATTAGCTCTACATTTACTTATTTATGAAATATAGAGCAACAAAAGTAATTATCCCCTCTCTCTAGCCCCCCAATTTTTTTTGTGGGATATAGAGCAACAAAGGCTACAATCCCTTTTTCACAAATTATTTTAATTCAACAACTATCAAAATATTTCATTTTTTGGAAGAATGCTCTAAAAACTTGTTTATTAGCTACGGTTCTCCCCAAAAATTCTTTGAAATTAAGTGCTGTAGATCTATCTTCAGAATATTCCAGAGATTTATGTGGGACGCTTAATTATTCGAAGTCAAGAGAATGTGTTCTAAATCACTGACGTGGTTACAGGTTTTACATTGTGCGTTATCATTGAAGTTGCATTTATGCAAAAGCCCTGGAGTTATAATCATTTTGCTGATGATTCGAGTGCTTAGTATTTCCTCTCTTCTATTTTTCGTCCATTTAGATATTATGTCAATGGCGGGGACGTTCCCTAAGATTTCAAAATATTTGCTTGAATAAAAGTTTTCATTGGTTATTTTCATTTTATCGTGGAAAATATCGCTATTGATATCTTCTAAAGAAAATATCGCTATTGATGTCTATTGGGGCAATCCAGTCAAGGTACTCATTGGATTCCGTTACCGATTTTGCGAGAAAATCCGCCTGTTCATTCCAAAAATTTTTCGAATGTCCCGGAATCCAAAGGAGAATCGTTTGAGTACTGAATTGTGATTGAATGAAGGTTTTACTAGCTAGTCTATGAATGACTTTTCGGGATTTTATATTGTAATTTTTTTAAAGCTGATAGCACAGAATGTGGTTATCTGAGAGAATTAACAGATTTTCTTTTGATTCAGTAAAATCGTCTAGGGGTTGGCATATAGCAAGTGCTTCTGCTGTAAAAATCGAATCGATATGATTTACTCTGTAGGTGAAAGATGCATTTTTCGTGATACCTGCTATAGATGTCATATGTTGATTTTTTGATGCATCCGTAGATATTAGGAAAAAAATCTCTGAATCTAAGATTCATTATTTCCTCAAATTGTTCTTTTATTATATGAGTTAGTAAGTTTTTATTTTGGAATTCAAATTCCTCCGTATATATATCACACAAGGAAGATCTGTGTAATTTATCAATCTGGGGATTGATATGATTTGTTTTTCATCAATGCCCAAAACACGAAAAATATTCATGTTGTTTCTGTCCCCTTTCAGTGTTTTCAAATTTATGCCAATAGAGTTACAAAACCACAACACTTTCATTCTTTTGTTGCCGTTCAATCAAAATAAACTCAAAGCGATTAAAGAAGAAAATCGTCTGATATTGATAAGCCTCCTGAATTGATAATAAAAGAAATGCTACATATAAACAAAAATTACTGACAGTTTTGAAAAAGAGAATTTTCCTGATAACAACTATTTGACAATTTAGATTATTTATATTTATTCTTGATGTAAGATATTACTATGTAATTTATTATGAAAATTTTTTATTAGTCATATTTTATCAAGTTAGTTATTTTATTGATTGAGATAAAAAGACTTAAAAATAGCTTTCTTCAAAAGAAATTTCTTTCATAATGGTGATATATTTAAAATGATGTAAGTAGATCGTGCGTTTATAGAATACTTTGTGAAGCTGCATGAGAATAATTTGACATATTAAATTATGAATGTGTGAGTTATTTAATATAAAATAAGAAAACATTTTCTCTCTTTATAGGATTATGATATTTTTGTAAAAGACGAATTTTCAAAACAATTTAATTTCTCATTTTATATTTTTCAATGTATAAAAAAGGTAAACAATTTAACAAATATCTATTAAGCATTATGTATTGTTATCTTTTAAATGAAAAATTTACGTTATTTTTTTCTTTTCTTTTCAGATATCAAGACAATCTTGAAAATGATTTTAAAAAATTCTTGCTAATTTATGAAGAAACTCGCTTTAGTATAATTTGGTTGCTATAGCAACCATAATGAACATAAACTTTTCATACTTCAAATAATGACAACAGCTACTGTTAGCTAACTACATAGAAAACTGTTAGCTAACTATTTGGATTGTTTATATTGCCAATAGATGAAAAATTCAATTAATGCTTTTAAGAGAAATTAAAGTAATACTTCTGGAGATGGATGGTTTTAACAAGAAAAACAAATTACACTCTTTTATTCCTATTGAACTAATTTCAAGATCAATTTCTATACTTTTTGATAACTCTTAAATGACTATGCTTAGAAGAAATGATTCATAATGATATAATTTGAATATCATGCATGCCAAGTTAAAACATGTATACCCATTACTTTAACACCTGTTTGAAATTTATGTGAAATCAATTTAGCACTTGGAATGTCAGAAGTTCGCAGGACGACCAGAGCACTTCGTTACAAATGCGGTGCTTCATTCCGGCGTTTGTTAACACCTTACAATGTTATCTCATTAATGATAATTGGCGCTATTGGATTTGTGATAACTAATCAACTTAAGGAAGATAATCATGAGCTTACGAACTCAAATCTAGATGAATTTCAACTCGCAAGATTCACGAAACATACCTTTGGGGTAGATACAAGTGAGAAAGCTTTAAACAAGCGACAAACTGCTAGAAACCAGCGCCTCGTCTCTGAAACTCAAGCTCTTGCTTTACAATCTGAAGCCAAGCCAAAAGAAAACGAGGCAATTGTTGAACATGAAAATGCCGTTGAATATCCGGTAATAAATCCACCAAAACATTTACCAGTCATTAAACTCCAGTACCGAGCTAAATACCCTCGATATAAATTACATTCCAGAAAAGTAAAATTCGTAACACCTAAAAAACTTACAAATAGGGACGTTTTACAAGCCCTTGCCCATCCTAGGTTATTTCCGACCAAACCAGAACCTGTGTTCCAACGTGGCGAAGCTCGAGTAGCAACCAGTTTGAATGATTGGATTCAAGCAAACAGTCAAAGAGATCGCAACAAGTTTTTAGTATATTCAGCCTATTGGGATGACAGATTTGATGCAAATAACAATGTAAGAATTCTTGCAATAATGGTGACGAAAAATCCACCATCCGTATATTGCAGATTGTCCATGGCAGACGGCTCTACCATAGATGCGAAAGTGGTGAAAAAAGTCATGAACGAACACTGGAGACTCAGGTACTCCTCTTGCTTCTTGTCTTGTGAAGTTCCTAAAAACACTAATCCACCATTAAAAGTGCTCCTTTCTCTCAATCGTAATTTCACTTTCTCTGCCATGCTTCCTGTGCATCAAAACAAAGAAAATATTGCATCACCGAGAGGAGACCTCGCAGTTTGCGTGAAACCCCTCCACTATTTCTATGATAGAGCCACGTGGCTGATGGAATTCATCGAATTCCATCGTATCCTTGGCGTGGAACATTTCTTTTTTTACAATCATACAGTTGGTCCAACTGTGGACGCTCTTCTTAGGTACTACATGAGCCAAAACATTGTGACAGTTCTGCCTTGGAGTCTTCCAATACTTTCCCAAAAGGAGATTCGAACAGAAGCAATCTTTTCATCCCTAAATGATTGTGTTTTCAGGACCATGTACTTGTTCCATTATGTGATTTTGCTAGACTTTGATGAGTACATCATTCCAAGAGAACACGAGAGCTATTTGGATATGATCAAGCAATTAGAAGAAGACAATAAACAGATAAGGGGACGTCCCGGTAGCTTTGTCTTCAAGAACACTTTTTTCTACCTCTACTGGGAGAATGATACTACTGTGTATGGAGTCGAACCAGAAAAACCTCCACAATGGGTGCCTTATTTTCTAACCCAGTACAAAACCAGGAGGTTATCATCGTCTATGAAAATTGGAAGTCGTTCCAAGTATATTGTAGTGCCGGAACGAATTCTAGAAGTAGGGAATCATGTAGTGTGGAGACACACATCAGGTAAGAAATTAATTATTTGTAATTCTAGTATATAATTAACACTGTTCGTTCACTGCACACAAAATATACCAATAAATCACAAATGAAGAATCATAAACATCTTGGCTTAAATCATCTTGGCTTGGTATACGCCCAGGCATCAAAATCTGTATTTCTTGCCAAGTGTGGCAATTTTTGTAGTAACTTAAGTTTTTTATTATATGAAGTATTCCAATGACATTGAACACAGGCATGAAAAGCAGCAAAAAAGGACCATCTCGGGAATGTACTACATTTATTCCAACAATCTTCATTGAACATTTTTTTTTCTCATTAAGTGTTTATTGCTACTGAGAATCCTACTTAAAATTTAAAAACAATAAAAAAATTATGAATGGGTGAATTTAAATATGAGTACTGGGAAAACAATGGAAATTAAACTTTTTACTAATTATAATAGATATTTTCTTCAGAAATTGATTGATTCCATAAAAAGAGTCATCGTCAAAATAAAAATAATAAATTTAAAAAACGGATAAAAATTGATATTGGCTTTGCAAAAATCATTTTAAAATGTCCTAACGATTTTTTCCTTCTGTTAAGTTCTCGTAAAAATAGAATAATTCAAAATGAATAATTAATTAATATACTTCCGAGCTCAAGGCTCCACAAAAACAATAGCAAGAAAAGAAAATACCTTCAACAAATTGTTAATGCATTTATGTTTTCGCAAGAAAAATATTCTTAAGTAGAAAATAATATTCTGTTCGGATATAACAATGGAAACAGACGATAAAATAATAAATTTAACGTATCTTAGCAATATAAATATGCCTTAAAAGCAAACTACATGTTAATATTATATATATATTATATATATATATATAATATGTTGGTGTGCAAAACTTGAGCAACAATGTAAATTTTAAGCAGATAGCCATCAAAGGGCAGAAAAGGGGTTATTGCGATCACTACAATGAACACGCAATTCAGTAGAAAGGTAATGTGTATGCAAATGTCAGGAACAAAACGTCATGGGCTACGTGAGTGTACGCAAAACTCGTGCGGTCAGCGCCCGCAGTTCAGGACTACAATAAAAGGAAGAACGGAGGTGCAATTAAAGACATGCGATGCAAGTGCAAGTGAGTTATTTCGTTAAATATGGCTAGAAGAAATCGCCTGGACGACTTCACACGTGGAAGAATGACAGAAAGTTGGAGGAGGGGTGTAGTTTGACCACTTTAGCTGAAGAGTTCGCGCTTGGAAAGCCTTTCAATCCATAGGAACAACTGTTAGAAAGGTTGGTGGTGGCCGCCCTAGGAAAACAAGTGCAGTCGATGACCGATGCAGTCTTCCTGCATGAGAAAAGAGCCCGATACCAGTCAGCAAGCGCCATTCCTCTGCAACAACAAGGCGACAAGTGTCACAAGTTACTGCGGCCAGACGTCTTCACAAAAGTGACCTATTCGCTCGCTGTCACGCTGTATACCTTTGAAAGTTGGCCATAGGCGGCACCGTTTAGAGTGGTGTAAGGAGCACAAAAACTGGACATCTCATCGATGGAGTCGAGTTCTCTTTACGGATGAGAGTCGTTTCAGTGCCACAAGCAATTCTCAACGCCAATCTAGAGAGAGGTCGAGACACGGTTTCATCCCAGTAACATCGCGGAAAGAGACAGTTACAATGGTCCTGGAGTTGTCGTCTGGGGAGGCATTATGCTGAATGGGTGGACTGAGCTCCACGTTTTCGACAGAGATTCTGTAATCGGAGATCGCCACTGTAAGGAGGTGATCCTTCCCCATGTGCGTCTGTTCCGAGGTGCTATTGGACCAAACTTCGCTTTTCTGGATGACAATGCACGGCCACACTGGACTTCTGATGTTCAGCAGCTACTGGAAAGTGAAGATATCACTCGAATGGATTGGCCAGCGTTCTCCTCTGATTTAAATCCCATAGAACATGTGTGGGATGCTTTAGGAAGAGGCCTTGCTGCACGATTACATTCTCCGGGGAACACTCAATAACTGAAACAGATGCTGATTGAGGAATGGGCACTCTTACCTCAAGAACTGTTAGACAATTTTGTGCTGAGTATGGAGAGACGGTGCAAAGCAACCATTGTAGTAAGGGGAGGGCATATCCCATACCCAGGAATATCTGCTTGTTGTTCTTCCTCTTGGACAGACGATCATGTGCAGCGATATTATAAGTAGTTCAATAAGTTCATAAGTTCGATATTATAAGTTTTTTTCGTTTAATTCCATATTATATGTATTGTATTTATTTTTGCTCTACTGTGCTTTCGTAATCGTTTAAGTACAAAATGATGTCTCTCATTTCTGAATTTCATGTCTCTCAGATGATTTCTCGGGGAGTTATTATAAATGTATGTACATTCCTATAAGTATATAATATAGAAATTGTAATTCAAAATAAAGTAGATAAAAATAAACCAAAATCAGAGAAATCAAAAAATATATTTTCTAGTTGTATGTCGAAATACATATTCCGATAGTTTTTTTCCTCTTATTTCTCATTGTACCAGAAGTACTCTTTTAAATGATTGTGGATGAGGTTCTGATATCTTTTGGATAACAAAAGAAAATAGTAAAAAAAAAGTGTTTTGTTATTTAATTCTACATAAGAAATTTAAAGTAAAGTGGATTGTATGAAAAAAAAACCGTTGGTACTTCTCCGTTATAGCGGCGCCCGATGATGTATCGCCAAGCGACTAAGAAATATTGCCAAGTAGGTTATATCAAAATATAAGCTTCAGGAGTTTAATGACGATTTGGCGTAATCGTAATTTAACGAGCGCTGCTTAACAGAGAAGTACCAAAACGTTATTTTGTGAATCCATTAGACTGAAATTATGATGCAATGTCACAAAAAAAGGAAATTGAATTAGGAGTTATTCCTTTTCCTCCCCTGATTTTCTACAAAAGTTACAATTTGATAAGTGAGTTTTATATTTTTCAATGGTATATAGAAAGTTAAACAAAAAAAAAATTCTTCAACGAAGGAAAGAAGGCATTCTGAAAAATATACACTGAATGAATAATGTTGTAACGTCACAATATTATTTTCTTCTACAGTCATTGTCAACTACTTAAATAGTTTCTGATAAATCGTCCAATGAATGGAAAGTCAGACAGTAATGGTATACAAATACTTTATTCAGATAAATGAAAAATCAAAATTAAATCCCCTACCTATTCCATCTGAGACAAAGGGTGGATGGTGAATTTTATTGGTCATGTTCGTTGCCTGAGCGGCGTTGTTTCTCGAGTTGTGGGTTCTTCATGCCACTAAATATCTTCCAAGTTGCGGAACTAATGCACTTAAGATCTGCTAAGGCTCCATGCTCTCCCATGGGCTTGGTGTGGAATCTTAAAGAGGGAAGGTGTTGTCCTCGTCACTTGACCGAAATTCAAAGTTACGCGACCCATCACCTTTAGCCTTTGACATTATAAATAATCAATAAAAACTGTAGCAAAGGTCATTATACGCGTCTTATCTAATGTTTAATAAATATTAAAATTTATCTTGTCAAACCAGCGGGTTCGAGTCCTTAGCATATTTATACGAGAGGATTCGAACCGCTGACCTTCTCAAATATTCATTCCTAAAGCTCCAAACTCAGCACATGTATGTCTGATACTGGTGTCTCACATTGAGGACTTCAACTCACTATCTTTACCACTAATTCAACTACCGACTAACTCTCGTATTAAATGCCTCAATGCTTACGTATGAATCCCCTCGACTCTATTCCTTACACTTCAGTAATTCTATTCTCATCTACATAAGCTACTATTTAACCACATTGATTTTAATTCTCCTAAGTATTAGTTGAAGGGAAAAACTCGATAGAACCTATGTCATAAGGTTTATAGCTAAACAAGCTTATCTTAAGAAATCCACTGTAAAAGGACATTTAAATACTTCTTAAAAACACTTGTACTGTATTTTGTTTTCAAATGTTTACTTTGGAGGACTATGAGAATAATTCATGACCTAAAATTTCTAAGCCTGTAGAATGCTCCGAAGATTTTGAGAAATTGCATATACATAAAAGTAGTATTACGTGTAAGAGTTTATAAATGAAAAGTAGAGTTTTATGCCATCAAATTTCCTCTCTCTCTACATTCCCTTCCTAATCCTAACAGTGAACTAAAGTAAAAGTATTTCTATCTTTGCAACATTTACAAGAGTAAAATAATTCTTGAAGAGATAGTCAAAAGCTGGATTCCGGCGAGAAAAGTAAAATAAAAATAAATAAAATAAAAAATAAATAAACGAAATAAATAATTAAGAGTAAATGTTTATGATATCAATACATTATTTGAAATGTTTTAAAAGCTGTTAAAATAGTTAATTCGTATAGATTCTTCTTATCTCTTCAACAAATAGAAGAAAAAAAGAATCCACGGAAAATGACGCACAAAAAATGATCCGATAAAGATTTCTTTAATCTTAAGGTCATGATCTGAATTTCTGAACGAATTGGTAGTATGTACAATGTGTCATTTAAAAGATGAAACATCATCATAATCCGGTTCCTGGTGATCAGATAAGCTGGATACTATGTTCATGCCGTAGGATATACATATATTTAGCATCTAATTTCTGGTCTTATTTTGAATATTTTATATAGTCTCAGGGGGTTCTTGGGAAGCATTGGCAAAGTTAGAGGCAGGGTGGAGAGGGTGAACTGCCCTGGGTCTGTGATCGGGAGGGGAGCTCCGAAGAATTTTAAGTTGATTTCAAACCTCACAGAAATTTTTGATGAGATAGAAGACAACGAAATCATTCCAGATATTAAGCGGTTAAGATGTCACTAAATGATAAATTTAATAAATCTAGCTGGACAAAATTCAGAACAGCGTCATTGTTATTTATTGGTACCAATAACTTTACTGATAACTGAAATACCAATAAAGCAAAAAACTATTTAGACAGTTAGTACCTGAAATTTAACTTGTTGTGACCTGCGTTTAGCATATTACGACTATACATTATGGCAGAAGATCTGCAAATTACTTATCACTCTACTTTTAGAAGGGGGATAAGTGATTGGTGTCATTTGTTGCCAGTCTTATTTCAAAATATTCGTGTTTTGTGAGTAATCATTTTGTTATCCTAGGTTAGTATTAATTCTAATTTCATGTATTAAATGGCTAGCGTTAAGTGTATATTTTACTATAGAGAAACATATGGATTTCGCTAAATACTAACAGAAAAATAAGAGTATTAAAAACATACCCGGATCTCTCCCGACACTCATTGAAGACGTATCTGAAATATATACGTTTGATACTGTAAATTGTATGTTCAATGGACTAAATTCACAGAATCACGTGATATATATCATAAACAAACCGGCTTGGTCTGTGTTTACATAGGATTTCCTTATATGTAAGTTGTATATATATTGTATATCCACACTTTATTTCAATTAATGTATTTAAGGCTCCCGTCTACCTGCCATTTTGATTTCGCGGACGTAATGTTAGTCCAATGAAATTACGACTTTAATTCTCACATCTTTACTATTCAACCAATTTGAATGCAATAAAATGCACCTGAAAGAGCAAAAAATAATGAATGCTTCTGTGGAATTACTTTCCCCCTCCGTTTCTTAAAATTATTTTTATCCCTATTTTAATGATTCGTTTGCTTGTTTTCTGGTCTTTAAAAAATATTTTTAAATATTTTTAAAAATCGGAGGAAAAAAGTAGTTCCACAGAAGCATTCATTATTTTTTGATCTTTCAGGTGCACTTTATTATATTCATTTAGTTTGAATAGTAAATATGTGAGAGTTCAAGTCGTAATTCCATAGGAATAACATTACGTCCATGAAATCAAAATGGCGGGTAGACGGGAGCCTTAAGGCTCCCGTCTAGCCGCCATTTTGATTTCGTGGACGTAATGTTAATCCTATGGAATTTTGACTTTAATTCTCACATCT
>BMAW01079075.1:44943-111361 GCA_019974015.1 Nephila pilipes | reverse complement strand
AGATGTGAGAATTAAAGTCAAAATTCCATAGGATTAACATTACGTCCGCGAAATCAAAATGGCGGCTAGACGGGAGCCTTAATATCATATTTCTTACATTATTCAGTTATTAGTTGGTAATAATATGAATATAATTTTATGTATCTATAGTCTTATTCTCGTTTAATTGTTAAAATATCGTTCTGAAAGCTAAGCCTATTTAGACTTGCTTCCAGTATTTGATTGTATACTTCCGATATAAGTTTTAAATTATTTTCTGCTTTAAAAAGATTAATTTTCGAACTGCTAGTAGCCATTGTGTTATTTTTACTCTTTTGTTTTGATATTAAGCTTATTTTATGTTTCAAATCATTTCATTTATAAATATTGTTATGGTACTTATCCATTTCGCCGGCGCAAATCTCGCCAAATAGACTTCATTGGCTACACACACAGTATACACATATTACGTTAGGCGTCGATTGTATCCTTTTTAGCGACTTTATCACTTGCTTGAGCGAAATGGAAAAGTACCTTAAATTTTAAAGATCAGTAAAAACACTTTTTTAAATGCTAGAAAATGACAGTTAAAAAAGGATGTTTTCATGATTATAACAAAATGTCTATATGTAAACCAAATAAATTTGCTGCCATTATTTCAGCTCTTTGATAAAAGAATGATTCAATACCTTTATACTGCAGCAGTACAAAATTTCGATTTTTGCATTTATTTAGGAGAAAATATATAAAACGAAATTTTGTGATAATTTCTCATTCAGTTAAAAAGTAGTGTATTTAGTAAAATGTAAGTTACTTAAGCTTATGAAGCTTTACACATTTTATAAGCGCAGTGCCAAACAAACGAATAATAGACTTGTTTACATCGACGGGTATCACGTGGTCAAATTATCATGTGATCGTGACGTCATATTAATTTAGTCCATTATGTAACTGGTATTACATATGCCTATTGTTGATAAATTGTCAATTCATGGACGACAAGTGGTTGATACCATTATACCTATATGCCAACGTTTCAAAGAAACCCAAGAGACTCAAAATGAAGATTTAAAAAAATTTCGAGAACAATTCTGAAGATTTTCAGCAAAATCTTATAAAAACGCAATTAATCATGCCCGATTATGTAGTCACAAAGCTCTGAAATAATTCTAAATAATACGAAACTAGATTATTAGATGAAGTTGCATCGCTATTGAAAACAATATAACTGTATAATACAGTTCTTCAAACAAAGATATTTCTGACAACTATTTTAGAGAATAAAGGGGCATAATTTAAGTAAGTTCTGGTCTGCAGTCAACATAGCGATAGTATTAAAATTTAAACGAGTGTTTCTCTATAGCTATAGTTTCCTAGAAAACCGATTCCGTAATATTATGGTGGATGACATCACGTAAACTTTGTCATGCAAACTAGTGACGCGATATTCTCGCATTCAAAGCTCTTTAAGAATCCAAACAATCTGATTTACATAGACTGCTGAATCCGCCACAATAATCGTGCCGCCAGATATTAGTTTCCACTTTCCAATAAAACAATATCTTTACTTTGGTGTTTTTTTTGTCCTTTCTTTTGACCAGCTGCATTTACTAAATTGATTTATCACATCAATCTTCAAGCAGCGAAAGTTGTGAAAGGACAAACCTTAAATATGGTCCGCATTGAAAATGTTAAAGTTTATTGTGGAAATACATTTCCAGGAATCACTTCTTAACTTATATTTGCATTAAAGGCTTTTTTCAGTTGTTTCTTACGAGAGGAACTTTCAAAGTTGAAGTTGATTAAAAGTGTTATCTTCAATCAATAATGAACCAAAAAAGATTTAAAAGTTTGGCAGTCCTTTCCATAAGAATCCAGTTGCAAAAAATATTGATTTGATGGAGTTGCAATTTTTTTTCGGAAGTCAAAGTTTACAAAAAACAGTTTTAGTTTCTTTATAGACAGAATAAGTACAACCATTTGTTTAAAGTATTAAAAATGACAGATTAATAATCTTTTTAATGGGTTTTCTTCTTCTCATATTTCAACTATGCCTAGGTCAAAACTTTAAAAGATTTTTTCTCACATTTTAAAGCACTCAATTGAGCTGAAACTTTCTATACACGATTGTTTTGGATGACAATGCGATAATCTATTAAAAATTAATAAAAATTAGTTGATTGAAACTAATTATTTAAAGACTTAAATTTTACACCAAGGCGCCAAATGGTCGCCAAGGTGAAGGGGTCATTACTTGAACTCTCGTTTGTTAACTGATGCGGAGTATTTGTTATTGGGGTGCATAACCCTCTAGGGCTTTAATCCCCAGTAAATTGGCTATCAATTGAGGTAGAGACTAAACTATGGTTATTCACTTGCCCAGGAGTTGAATTTAAAATAAGAGAAATAGATCATTTGAAGGAGCAATAGCTTTTTATTAAATGCTCTTAAGTTAGGAATTTAATAGCTGAGATGTTTTAATATATAAATACTTAGTTAATAATTAGAAATTTAAAATAGTGGTAATGGTTTTAATCTGTATTTTCATTTTATGAAGGACTTTAAATATATTTAAACATAAAGTTGGGAAAATATTGCGGCAGTAGATATTTTATTCTGGTTGGTTGTTCAGTCTGGTTGCATTGAAAGCCCATGATGTGATTGGTCGAGGGTGAGGCATGCTATTTTGCTATATATAGATATGGGTGGGTATGGGTACAGGTGAGATAGGAGAAAGAATGAATTTAGCATTTTTAGGATTTTAGTCTATTAGAAATTCTCTGGGTCTGTGGAGTTGAGGGTTATTTCTAATTGGGGTGTATTTTTCTATTACTTGGATGGTTCTATTCGTTGAAGTATTGATTTTTTGGAAGAAATTTCTTGATAACTTTTTGATGAAGTTTTTAAGAAGGGGAAGAGTTTAATAAAATTTCTGATATCGCTATTTCGCATATACCAGCTTGCATTGTTTGTTAACTTTAATCCCCAGTAAATCCATTTTTTCCTATATAACAGAAGCGTTGTAGGGAAGCATCAACTCATGTTCATAACATTGCTCCCCATCTTCAAGATAGGCGAATGTTTCTGAAAATGAATGTTACTGACAAGCGAAAAAACTGAAAATTTAAGGTATAAAAAGTTATGTTACGCAAAATGCGAAGTTTGAAAGTAAACCCATGTTTAAAAAACTCGTTTTTTACTTGTGTTTATATTATTATTCACCAAAGAGCTATAGATACCCTACCAATTTTCCAAAATAAAGTGTGAAATGCATGTGACTCGTTTTCATTTTACCATAGCGATAATAACTTTTAGCTTAAAATATATTGAATTTAATAATTTATCGTTTATTTTAATTTTAATATATGGAAAGAATATTATTGTGCACTTCGATGTTTTATCGCTTGCTTTATTTCTAATATATTTAATTGAATGATTGAATAACTCTTTTTAAAAATGTTAGCATCCTTCGTGGCTAATTCTGGTTTTTGCAAATTTTTGCATAGAACAATTTTTCTTCTTTTAAATTTGAATCAAGATGGGAGGTACTACTGTATATTTTATTGAAATGTATATTGGTCTGCTGTATGTAAGTGGAGTTTTTTTTTTTTTTTTAAAGACTTAAGATATTCTGTTTTCGAAATCATTTTCTGACTTTGGCTAATTTACGATTTTCTCTTCACTAACCTCGGGGACTTTACAGTAATTTGTGAATTGCTTGAAATTACAATTGCATCCCAATCAAAATGAAACGTGATTAGCTAAATTATATGAAGATAGGAGTGAAGAGGATTGAATTATATAGAGATTGTGATATATTAGTGATATAGAATTGAAAAGAAAATGAAGGGCGATAGAAAGTAACGTCAAGCTGACAAATATTTGTAGAGTTGTATTAAAGCATCGCAGTTACAATCTTCTAGATTGAAACGAATCTTAGTTAAAATATTAAGATAAGAATCAACCTGATTGGGAGAAGTGGTTGAATCAGGACTAGTGCATTGTTAAGATATGACTTCATTAGTTGATCCTGATTTAGAATTGGCGAATTAAGTAAGATTTGAGAAAGAGTGACCTCATTTATTCATCAGTATTCATAAATAAAGTATTTGTCATACTATCACGTATCTTCAATTGCAATAAAATGTTTTTTGACTTTCTTAGGGGCCGCGGTAGCCTAGTGGTCATGGCTTCGGATTCGTTGCCGGCGGTTTTCGTTCAGTCGCGGGTTCGATCCTTGGCCACTAAAGACCCGTCATGTATCCGGAGCTGATTCACGTTAAATCTGTCGGGGCCCAAAGTCCTCCCGTTAGCGTGGTGGGGAAGTTAGGAGAGGGAGGTGCCAGCTCAGGTGTCGTCCTCGTCACTTGACCGTGGTTCAAAATTACGAGGTCAGTCGCCAATAGCCCTCGTGTTGTTTCCAGTGCCGCGTGAAAAACAAATTTGGCTGTTCTTAGGAAAGATGGCTGTAGAATTAAATAAGGAAGAATGGGCGTTATAGTTTTTACTATTGAATATTAATTTAATAAATGATAATTATATTTGTGTTGACATTTTGCATGGGGATCGTTCCATAGGGAGGCCCAGAGAAATGTCCGTTCCGGGTCACGATATTCGTAGGTCCGCCAGTATTAGGAAGCAAAACGAATTAAGTATAAAAATACTTCTTTTTATCTAACTAAATAATTCACAAGAATTTTAGCTAGATATAGCGCATGGATAAACGTTAGCTTAAACAGTTTAAGCAAAAGTAGCCTGTGCAAGCTGCAATTAAATAATCCGTGAAAGCACTAGTTAACCTAAATTTAATGTCGTCCTATTACAAATTACATCCGCGTAACAGCTACAATGGTGACTGGTGGTTTATCCTCTTTAGAAGGTAAATCAACTCTCGACTGAGTCCAAGAACAGCGTCGTGCGAAGGCCGTTTAAAAAGTACCCAAGTTCAGAAGGAAATGGGGCGACTCACTGTAGTATTGTCCATTGATCGTTTTTCCTTTTTATAGTAAGTCCATGGACATCTTTGCATTCCTCAAAAAAGTTGCCAAAACTTTTCCAATCAATTAGACCGTCTGCTTTGGAGCAGATTCAGCGGATGTAACACATAGTTTTGATTGTTGTTTGGATTCTTGTGTATTATGATGAATCCATGTTTCATCGACTTTAACAACACGATGTTGCAGCAATCAAATTTTGATTTGAAAGCAAATGGTTGTCAGACAAAAAAAAAAAAAACCTATAAATAAGTGTCGAATTTGTTTGGTACTGTTTAAGAGATAGCAGCACAAAATGGTAAAACAAATTTGCTTTCGCAGGGCCATCACAAGTTAAAAACGAATGCTTTTTCGACCACTTCCGTTTTGTAAACTAGAAAAAGCAGCCCACTTTAATTTTGTGCGTAATGAAAATGTAGGAAATAAACGCTGGCTTACTGGAAGAAATGGAATTTACAGAACGAAATAAAATTCTCGTACAAAATGAAGTAACTGTAACTAAAAACTAAAGCAGCCATCACAAACAAACAGGAAAAAAAATATGAGTGTCATAGCAACTGAAACTTCCTCTTCGTTGGAGCTCATTTCTCTGAAAACGCTTAACATTTTCGATTTCGATTGCTTCGTATTGTCTTACGAAGAAAAGATTTAAAAAACTACAACAGAAAGAAAAAAAAAACAATGTTCATATACAGATTAAATAAAGTGGTTGTTATCTTGAAATCGTAACAGATTATTTCGTCGTAAGCTTGAGGTTTTCAAATGAGAAAATGATTTAAAGTATTGAAAGCGTCAATCCGAAAAACATAACGTCGCGTGGAAAAATAGGTTCACGATTACTCTCTTGATTTCGAATAAATATAAGTTACATTTTTTTTTACTAAACATTTATTTAAAGATGGATCAAAAAGTATAACAATATTTTTTAATGTAAAATAATATATAACTTACAATAGTTTGAGGAACTAAACTAAAATACCTGGGTAAATACTGATATATTAAGGGCCCCACCTCATCGCTACTTACTTATATATGACAACAAAAGAAGTATTAACGTCCCGAGGTCTTATGAATTATATGTTATTTTACATGTAAAAAAAAATATTTCCATCTTTAAATAAAATCCGGATAAATTATTTTACTTATATTCATTTAATTACTTTTGTTTTGGCCTAGAAATTTAAGATTAAAAAAGCAATTACGAGAGCTATACGTGTGCCCGAAATTTCAACTCAGGCGTTGTTAATAAGTACATGACCCGGGCTCCCACGATGCATCCTTCTAGTCCGTCACTGCTTCTGCATACTATAGTATTGTACTGTCATGGGGCTATAGGTGTATAAAATTTTTTAGCACAATCGGATGATGGAATGTGGATTAAAATTTGAGCACTAAATACTTGACTCGGCCCCCCTAGGTCCGTTTCCCTGTCTCTGCTTGAATACGAGTACACCATAGTATTAATATTGAATCGTTATCGGACAAACATGCATGCAAAATCTCAATATGATCGAATGATAGAAAGTGGGACAAAATTTGAGAACAAAGTTCTTGCTTCAAGCTCCTAAGTCCGTCTTCGCCCAGACATGCCATAGTATCGTATTGACACCAGAGTTACATGTTTAATTTTCATCTCGATCAGACTATAGAAAGTTAGTTAAATTAAAGCACAAATTTTGAATTGGAAAAACATATATACTTGTACATGCATATATGTGAATATAGCACATTAAATAAAATCTTGTTGTAATTCGAGATAAAAATCAACGATTTTAAAAACGTTTTTATATGGTGGCAAAGTTTATTAAAGAAAATTATTGAAATATTAGTTAGAACTTGTCGCAAATGTCTAAATATTGCATTGTTAGGCGAGTAAGAACGATTCCCAAAGTTTCAGAGTTCTAGCTTGATGGGAAGTTGGTTAAATTAACGATCGAAAATTTGATGACACACACACACCAAGTGAAATTCAGAAAAACGTTGTAAAATAACAATTAAGTTCTCAAATTCTTTAATCACTAGTCTCAAATGTAAGTAATTACATTACATAATTAATTTAATGTAAGTAATTACATTTAATGTTATTAATATGCATTGCATTCTGAAAGATATTACAAAGGTAGGCTTTGTTTTTCTTCCTTTCTATTGGAAGTATTTTTAAATATATCTTTTTCTCAAGTTCTGAAAATTCGAAATCGACGGTATGTCTTAGCAATCATTGAAATACTAAATGTATAAAAATTAGGCATAAAAATTTTCTTTGTTGTTTATTAGTTTGGATTCATTTTATATCAATGAAATAAACATATGTCCAGTAGATATACGAGAACCTTAGGAAAATCTTCGCTTAATATTAAAGACCAGGAATGGAACAGAGGAATTCTTTTAGATATAAAAATGTTCAATGTAAAATTTTTCGAAATGAAAAATGTCCCTTCTATAGCAAACGTAGTATACGTAGTTAAACACACATATAAAGAAGGGTGATAAAATAATACGAACACTTATGAAATAGAGAAAATTCTTCATATTAGAGAATTAAACTATACTTTGCCTGAATTATAGGTTGTATGCGACTTAATATGGAAATATAGAATTCACCTACGACAATTAAGGTAATTTGAAGCCATTTTTTTGTCTAGAGAGGTTTCTAATTCCAAACTTATGACCGGTGGTGGTAATCGAGCAAGGAGTTTGGACTCGAAATATCCTCACCAGAGTGCTCACCAATGTTTAAGCCGGTGGCGAAGAAGGCCAGAGGAGATGTTCTATTTCATCATCTAGCTTTTCCAATCATCCTTGGACACACCTAGCTCTCTGAATAGAAGCGTTATCGTCTTAATGGAGGGCTCGCTCTCCAGGGAAGACAGTCTGGAGAAATGAATTGAGTTCATCGGCCAGAATTCTCTTATAGTGACTGCCTGTTATCCACCCACGCAAAAGAACAAGTGGATCAAGACTGTGCCACGTATCCCAGGCAATAAACGAATTATCTCCGTGCTTTAGAATCATTAATAGTCAATCAGGAATTTTCCTATCTTGTGGCGATCACCAAACAAACTCGGTCTGTTATTTGAAAGAGGGTGAATACGATTTCATCAATCCAGATTACTATCTGCCGCTGTTGTGGGGCTCAGCCTCGGGAATTACTGCTCTATAGGCGTCTCTTAAATGCATTGCGTGGATTCGTTAGTGGTTTACTATTGTCATTTTTCCAAAAAAACTTCTGAGTATGCAGCTCCATTTGCACAGTTCTTCTGGAAACGTTGGTGGTATCTGTTCAGCTCGATTGTTATAACGGCCACAAAGCGTTTCAAATGCTATCTTTTTCGATCTGATAGATTGCACTTTCATCTGTTGTTGAGTTTTGAAAATGCCATCTTGCTGTTTGTCTGATATGCTTTTATTTTGCTCATGGAGCCTCCAACTAAATGCGCTTCTATAATCCTTCTTCTTTATTACATTGTCAGATTTAACATTATATCTTCTTTCAGAGCGGATTATGGGCACAGGTAGCTCCTAAAATAACTACTAATAAATTTATACCTTTCACTTCTCGGCCATTAGGTGGCTGATTTCTATGGCAGGTGGCACGGGCGTACCGCAATTGTGTAACGAGGTCACTGTTTACACGGACATTCATATTATTTTGTCACTCACCTGTATATATACCATACTCTAAAAATTCAAAGAAAGTCCCTAAAAACGCAAATTTTTATTTAAGATTTAAATTAAAAATATGTTAAACAATTCGAGGGAAAAAATTATTGAGATGAAACGAGATTGATCAAATTTTATATGGAAAAAAAATGTTTGATTCAAGCTAGTAGTGCAGCACACTGTGATACTCCTGATAATCTAATCAAATAAGTACACGGAAATAATAATGAGACTTTATTTTCTAAGAGAGTTTTCCAGTTCGGTTTCTATTGCTTAATATAATGCAAGTACAATCCAAACCTTCCAATTTAATTGGGAGAGGAGAATCTGATATTACTTTATAATTATTCTGAAGAGATATCTCACCGAGCCTTGATTTTAATGAAGTTAACATACATTTAGAGAGAATTCAAAGTATTGATATGTTAAGAAAATATTTCGTCAAAAATTGAAAAAAACTTGAGAAACACGAATAAAATTATATTGATATTTCATATAACTATATAAAATATCGTTATTCAATTGAAAAAATATTATTAATTCCAAATTGATGAAGAAACAATGCACTTAGATTATTGGTTGCAAAATTTGCTGAGGTACAAAAAAATGCAAGATTGACCCAAGGAATGAAATACTTTCAAAATTAAAATTTTTTAGCATTTTTTAATCTAAAGACTTGGTACCTTTTTGGAGTTCGTGAATAATTATTTGTTAAGAAATAACAAAATCATTGTTCTGATGAATATAAGTATTTACTTGACAGAATGAAAGAGCTAATTTTTAAGTGATACAATGGACAAAAATATGTTCAAAAATTTTCAAATAAAAAAACTCTTCTCTTACATAACATAATATAATATATTAAGTAATTTTCTTCAGTTATATTTCTCCCTCTCCCACATTCTTCCTCACGTAATAAATCATAACAGAGAGAGAGAGAGAGAGAGAGAGTACTGGGTTATTTAGATTCTTATGTAAGAGTAATTTGAATAACGGTTAAATTTAAGCATTTTTTCCTAATAAAATTTGAAAATTCCTAGCTCTCAAAACATTGCTTTCATGCGAAGGAGAGTTAACGCCTTTGTTAACAACTGTACCCCGAAATTCAAAACTAATAGTTGTTTTGTATGATAAAATTTGTATTGGTTTTCACACAAATATTGACTAATTTTCCTCACTCTAAAATGCTTGAGATATTACAGGTTTTGATATTAAAAAATAGTGGACGCCTTGCTAATATCTCAGATATATTATTTATAAAAATTTGATAAATTAAACGTTAGAAAATTGAATTTTAAAATTGTAGACAAGCAGACAGAAACATATTTGTATTTACATTTTTGTCAAAATGTATTTTTTTTAAGAATTTTATTGCATTTTCTGGAAAATCTACTTTATCCATGATGTTTATATTTTCCTCATTATAAAATGAAGTTATCTTATATATAAGTTCCAAAAATTTGTTTGCTTGACCGTCATATAAATCCACACCGTTGATTTTATCACTCAAACTATTTTTCGGCGAAATATATCACTTCACGACATACCACTGCTTTTGACTACTTTTATTGACTTTGAATGGCCATAGCTCCTCTACATATAAATCATCTCAAGCAAAATTCATGCACGAGTAATTTTTTGAAGAATGTTATTCGCAAACTTTTTTCTTGTTGTAGAATTACGACTCTTATTTCGAATCAGTCAATTAAGGTCTTCCGTCTACAAACCATTTTGATTTCGTGGACGTAATGTTAATTCTATGGAATTTCTACTTTTGCTCTCAAATCTTTGCTATTTGATCTATTTGAATTCAAAAATGTACATTCGAAAAGCTATAAATAATGAAAGTTTCCTGCGGAATTACATTTTTTCCCGCCGAGTTTTAAAAACTTTTTACCTCTATCTTATTTATTTTTTTTATGGGTTTTCTGGTTTTTAAAAATATTCTAAAATATTTTCAAACATTGGAGAGAAAATGTGATTTCTCAGAAACCTTCGTTTTTTTTTCTCATTCAAGTAGGTAAAAAGTATAGATTTGACGATGGATTAAAATTACGTTCACGAAATCAAAATGGATGGTAGACGGGAACCTTATTGATAGCCGATTGAACTTCTTATTACTAAATAATATTTTTTCACCAAAACGTTCCGGACAGCATCTGTGTTATTGTTAATTCTTCTATTCAAAAACCACACACCCCTGCTTATATACTTTAAATCCAAAAATTAGACTCTCACCAAATATTCTTTCAAGTTTTAAAACTATTTTGTTTGTCTTTCTATGTTTTTTGTTCTTTTGTAAGGATGATGGTTAGAGAGCGATTTGAGTGATTGAGAGGGTTTATTAACGTCACACTCAGAATCAACTCGAGGGCAATTGGCGACGAGCCTCGTCATCTTATGTCTCGATCAAGTTACGTAAACGACATCTGAGCTAGCACCTCCTTTTTTAAACTTCCACACCACACCAACGGGAGGATTTTGGGCCCCGACAGATTTAACGTGCATCAACCCCGGCTACACGGTGGGTATTTAGCGGCGATGTCACGGTCTATGCTACTTACAATTTATTATTCTCCACAGATTTATTCATTTGTTTGATCTCCATTAAAATTATATAAATACAGTAAAATACCTTTATAAAATTTTTGCTCAGAATTATTTTAAATATTCACCCGTGTATAAAATTGATACTCTAGCTATGCAGGTAGTTTCCTATACAGTGTAAATAATTTTCTTTTTTTTAATAAACTTTCACACATTTTAAGTGTTACGCAATATGGGAGTAAAATTATGACTAACTTGGGTCATAAAATTTACAAATTCTTAAGTTTCCTTTCATTTAATTTTTGAAATTATAATTAAGTTCAGTGTATAGGTTATGTTAATAAATACTCTGCAGATTTTATAAATATAAACGCAGTAAATTTTATGCAAGGGGTACCTAAATCCAAGTAAACGACTTACAAATGTACATACATCTATGATTATTTTAATTTCTCTAACATAATTATCTTTCTTTTGATTTATAAAATAATAATTAAATTTACAGATAAAAAGTAATAAAAAAATAATAAAATACTTTACAGATGTCTCAATTTTAAATTATAGCTTCCATTACTTTTAATTTAACAATTAAAGATAGGATTGTTTAAATTTGCCATAAGTAAACTAATTTTACTACGTTTTTCTGAATTTCACTTGGTGTGTGTGTGTGTGTGTGTCATCAAATTTTCGATCGTTAATTTAACCAACTTCCCATCAAGCTAGAACTTTGCAATTTTGGGAATCATTCGTACTCGCCTAACAATGCAATATTTAGACGTTTGCGACAAGTTTTAACTCATATTTTTTTTAAATAATGCAGTTTAGCCCAATCACTTGGCGCAATTTGAATAATTGCCAAACTTGGCGAATTTTTTTTTTTGGCTGAATGTTAAGTCCGCTTCGCGGACCAATTTAGCAACATTTGGCAAAATACCGCCAAATAATTTCTGTCTCCAAGAGTGGTTTGACTCAACTGTATTCCAACCATTTAATTTACCGGATTAATTAATTAATTTTAGTTAGTTTTAACGTTTTTATGTATTTTACTTGGTGTGTGTCTGTCTGTGTGTGTATCAGTGTATCATCAAATACTCGATCATTAATTTAAACAACTTCCCTTCAAACTAGAGCTCTGAAACTTTGGGGATCGCTCTTACTCCTCTAACAATGCAATGTTTAGACTTTTGCGAGAAGTGTTAACTAATATTTCAATAATCTTTTGTAGTAATGCAGTTTAGCCCAACCACTTGGCGATTTTTTTTGATTGAACGTTAAGTTCGCGAAGCGGGCGAGGGTAGCCACATTTGCAAAATACCGCCACATAATTTTTTTTATTAAACTTTTCCTCCATATAAAAACGTTGGTTTTTATCTCGAATTATTTTGGTGCAAAGCGTCTGAGTTACCTTAAAATGCCTTCTTTATAATATATTAAAGCACAACAATGTAGTCTGTGACTGCATTGCTGTGAAGCTGATGATTAAAGTTGCAGCACCAGAGAGTATGCGTCATTGGACAGCTTAATAACACTTTTAGTGTAAAAATCACTTAAGAGGATATATTTTTTTCCTTTTTAAGAAATAATGATAGTTGCATTGAATGGTAAAGAGCAAAAAAAATGTTAACTTTCATTGTTCATCTTTTCTAAAGGCTCTAAATGTTGTAAAGATTTCAATGTGAATCGTTATGATAATTTTCCTTCCGCGAAACCCCTTTTTTGTGTTAAAAACTATTGAAAAACACCTGCTTTGTGAGTTTGTGCATAATTTTGCTTCAAGGACCAATCCTGCGATGCGATTCAACAACAGGCCATTGTAGAACCAGTGCTTTATCTCTCTCACACACTGTTTCTCTCTCTCGGGAACAAATTCCAAATGAATCATTCATCTACTAAGAAAAGCCTTTAATATTGTTTTGACTCGAGATCTTTGGAAGCAAAGTTTTTTCGCCTTTTTTGAGACAAAATCATTCCTTAAAGTCTTTTGTACAGGAATGAAAATTTCTTTTTTCAGATTTAATTACTATCTTTAAAGCTATGAATTAGAAATTAATTGCTTTGAGAAATTGTAACAAGGCCAAACTATCCGCATAGAGGGAGAGAGAACGCTATGATCAAAGAAAGTAAAATAAATTAATTGATATGAGAGTGGTTCAAAAAGCACCTGCATTTGAAGAGTCATTACGCTTACTAAAAACAAACCATTTTCGATGCAACGAGCGCCATCTCTTGGAATTTATAAGGACTTATTGAATAACTCTCGTATTATTATTCAAATAACGAGACCAATATTTGGTGCTATTTAGGATTTATTTAATTCGGTTGTAGTTACAGATTCAATATTTAACAAGAACTCACACACCTGTTAGAAGAGAGAGAGATAGAGAGGATGGAGTGATGCTTCTATGTACAGTGATTGATTTCCTTACTCACTGTTACATTGTGTGATGGGTTCTAATTTATAAGTTAAGTTTCAATAGAGTTGGTGTATGTGTTTTTGTAGTACACCTATATATAAATTTGTCTGCTAAAATTGTGTGCGTGCGTGAAAAGTGTGTTGAATCTTGGACGCTCGCCTTTAAAAAGGGAAGCTGAAAACCCCACTAAACTTTTAGAGAGCTTCCAGAAAGGGAATTAAAGCTCCCGTTTCTCCCGTATGAACTGAGGACATTTCTGAAGATTATGTGTTCAATGACCATCCGCGGGGATCCTATGATTGAATTCAAGTTCGAATACGGGAAGCATCTTTAATTGAGAATTATTTCTCAGTGATCGTGGTGAACCAAGTATCTCTACCATTTCGTAACTCTTCAAACCTCAAAATATATTAATTCGAGATAAACAATTGTCACCGTATGTATTTTACATCATTTGATAAGTTTTTAAGCAGACAAAACAAAACTTGATCGTACTCTTCTGTTCCAAATGTGACTCAATCATATCTGTAAACAATAGATGACACGCTATATTGAAAGCTAAAGGGGAAAAAACCCCTGATGAAATTTGTCAACCATATTTAGAAGACATTGGACTTTATAAATCCTAGTATTGAGCACAGATGGCACCCCATGGACATATTCTGTTTCATCAATCTTAAAACAATTTAGCCCATTGTGTACGTAAAATTAGAAAAAGGCAATTCAGTTGTTTTCTTAGTTCATTTGTATAAACCAACTTCAGGAAATAAACTTGGTCTGGCTGGATGAAGTAGAATTGACAGAACCGAGTAACTCATACTAAATGGAGCAACCATAACCAAAGTGAAACTCACCTACTCGCCCTCACATTTGCGTATCCTCCAGTTATATTTTATGTAGCTCTTTCAGAGGAACAATTGTTGATCTCTGCGAGTTTAAGTTCAAAGTTGTAGGAATAATATTAACTGGAAGTCGCTTTGAGGCCATGGAAGTCTGAATACGTTTGAAAGATTTTAAACTGTTGATTACAAATGGAAATCGCATCTGTTGCAAGACAATTCTTTACTCAGAATTCAATTTGAATGTTTCGTTTGAAAACTGTTTTTGGTGTCAATGAAATATTTGAATTAATATTTAACTTCTTCTTTAGTTAAAATGTTTAAGAGTAGTTATTCAAAATGCCTGTAGAGAGATTCTAGATTTCTATATTTAAAAATGCCAATTCTAGCGAAGATTTACGACAGTAGCGTCCTTAAAGCACGTCTACCGGAAGTATGCCCAGTGTGTAGTAACCTTACTTACAAATTAACAGCAAACTTATAATTTTTTGCATAATATACATGTATATCTTCTTCATTAATAAAACAAATTGAAAGAGAGACATTTGATTCAAATTCTTATGCATGAACTTCAGCTTAATATTGGAATGAATCTCATTAAATTTCTCCAGGAAAGGTAGCTTAAAATAATGATAATAAATAGCTTAGTGACCTTAATTTAAAAATAAAAGTCAAATACACTTAATATTACGAAAAGAAAAAATATCCGACCCGAATAATTTAAATGAATTACTTAAATGTATGCAAAATTATGTACAAGTCTTTTGAAATAAAGGTAGCAAAATAAAGTTGCTTTAATTTTGATTTTCTTTTGTGTTAATATTAAATTATTATTTTTGTCAATATTACTACTTATATATATATATATATATATATATATATATATTTCCTACGATGTAATTTATTATTTTTTTTTATTGACTAGAACCTTTTTCACCGAAACCTCGAAAATTTATGGGCATCTCTGGCTTACGTAAGATAAAATAATGCATTTTCATAGAAAATAAAGATAGAAAAGAGGCTATGAGTTTTTGAAAATCACGAGAGGATTTAAAAACAAACAAAAATTGTCTGAGTATTGCGGATTATCGACGTTAAATGTTTGCATTGAAAGTGTTTGGAGAAACTGCGAGATCTCTTTGAATGAAGTTTCAGTATATCAAGCGCTGAGCTTAAGAGAAATACGTTTTCATGCCCAAAAAAAAGTTCAAAGAGCAGGCCAACAGAGCGATAATCACGCCAAATAGCGGGTGTTTTTTTTTTTTTTATTAAGACAGTCGGGTACTTTTTAACTATACGAGTAAGGTTACTAATATAAATTAATAAGTGGTAATATTAACTGTTTCCATCATCGATTCGAATTTACTGCCTTACGTTTCCACTCTTTCCGCATTATTTTTAATTATTACAGAAATCACTTGCATCAGAAAAAAAATCTTTATAACTCTAAAAATTTGACCAATAAAATAGTAATTCTACTGACTACGAATTTTTAAAATAATCATAATTTTACTGACTACGAGATATTGAAAATCTCTTGTAAAAAGAATTTAAGTCGAAAGATTTCACTTTCCTAAAAATGGTGATACATATCGAAACCAAACATTCAAACCCAAGAAAGGTAAATAAAAAGTATTAATCAATGATCAACCCTCTCTTAGCCTCAGACTTCTCAAGAGTGCGTCTCAACGAGAACCTTTTGCGATCTTCGATTAGTCAAATTTTAACTTTTGCCTTTTGACGAAAGCTAATGTCTGCACTTTAAGATCAGGGGATTTGTGGACTGTGGACTGTGTGGACTTTTTGGATTTGTTCGTAAAAGATTCCTACTCTGCCCCTGCGCTCGTTTTTAGCTGTCAAGCGCTATTTGATTCAATTTTATATTTAGATTTCTCTCATTGGGAGTATAATTTTCAAATAGGAGCTCCATGGCATGTTTCCTCCATATATATATATATATATATATAAAGAGAACCATGGTAAAAACTCGAGTTAAGCTGATTCATGCTTTAATGGGGACCGACTGTATTTAAAATTCTTTATTTTTATCTTTTACGCTTCTAATAATGTAAACCTAAGATTCCTCATGGAGCTCTTGGTGTGCAAAGGATGTTGTAAATAATTTGTTTAGCATAAAATATAGTTTTTATTCTAATTTTACACAGTCGTCCCACTTTCTTTGATTATTGTGCGAATATACTTCGAAGCATGAGCCATCATTGATGATTTTGTTCCTTTAATATGTTACGTATATAAACACGAATGTAAAAGGGGCCCTATATGCGTATCTAGGAATATATTATTTTCTTGAAATAATTTGAAATCTTTCAGCAAAAATACAATAGTTTTTGTTCGAAAAATCTTTTTTTTTTTCCTTTTCAAACCAACAATTTGCTCTTTTTTGCAAGTCTTTTGTAATCTTTGTCAACGTTAGAAAATTAATTTCCGTACCCGATTCCTTTCTTTGTTTTTCTAGTGTTTTAAAAATAGTACCACAATAATTCTGTATTTTATAATGTAAACGTACAGTAGCGAAATATTCTTTAACTTAATGATGAAGTTTAAATAATATAAAGGTTGGTTCGCTTCCTTATTCTAAATCTGTGATTTCCACATTGGAAAGTTGCCCAGAAGTTAACCTTACGGAGAATTTCCTCTGATTACTAATATCATTTTAACTATGGATTTCCCTAATTCAATAACAAAAAAAAAAAAAAAAAAAAAGATATTTGTTCTGCTGTAAACGGGTTGAATACTACGAATACTTCGGTCATGCGATATTTACTTCGCTTCTTTTCTCACAATTTTTTAAGAACAATTTTCTTTTCAGTTAGTGCAGAACTCGAACGATTCCTTCAGTTTCAGAATAATATCTTTTTATTTTGATTTGGCGCTAATTAACGCTACACTATATGTACTCACGAAAGCTACTGGTGATCGACTACGAAATTTCGAAACACGGCCACTTGATTGGGATGACAGATTTTCCTTCAGAAACCAGTATTATTGCATAAAATGAGCCTTTAATGGAATCAGGACTCGAGTTTGCGGTTGTACTTCTATACAGTGCAACACGAACACTCGGTTGTAGTCAATCCTTTTAAATAAGAAGCTAGATAAATAAAAACGGTGTAAAGGTTTTCATATCATGTTATTGAATATTTGTACAGTAGTCGCTTTATAATCCGACATTCGATGGATAGAATACTCTGACATTCTATCATCCGATAATAATCGAATCATTTGCTTTCGGATATTTGATGTAGATTCGGGCGATTTGTTGTCCTTGACCACCAGGTCGCGACACAGTACAACTCACATTTTCGCTCAGTGATTATCTTAATTGTCAGTTTCCGTTTCAGTGCATGTGCTTATTGTTTTCTAGCGGATAACATATACATTTGCACAATGTTGCAACAGAATACACAAAGTTTTGTGAATCCACAATAAGGATGTTATATCGGATTAGAAAAAAAGCCGTGAAAGATTAAGCTTAAGTCTCAAGGGAACAGGTTTCTGATGTAGTTAAATGTTTTTATAATATTTTCCGAATCCAACATAAATTCGTGTACGATTCGAAACTATTTTTTGAAGGAAGAAATTCGATTGGTTCGGTTTGGTTTTATTAATGTCGCACTAGAAGCAACACTAGTGCTATTGGCAACGGACCTCGTAAATTTTAGCCTCGGTTAAGTGACGAGGATGACACCTGAGCTGGTACCCTACTCTCCTAATTTCCTCACCATGATAACGGGAGGACTTTGGGCCCTGACAGATTTGACGAGTGTTAGCCCCGGCTACATGGCGGGTTTTTCGTTGCATTAAGGCTTGTACCCACCACTCGACAAAAACCGCCGGCCGCGAATATGCGACCAGAAGAAATTCGAATAACGGAAGCAAACATGATATTTGATATTATAATAAACAGTAACGGCTCAAGAGTATTTTGTTTGCTATAATTAGCTCGTGACGGATTAATTTTAACTATAATTCTACGGTATTAATTTTTGCTTTTGTGCTGCGTTTTTTTAAAAATTAAAACAGAAATATTCAGGTGAGTTAATGCTGAATTTTTGTATTTAATTTTTAGTTGTTAGAATGACGAAAAAATTTTTCACAGATTTATATCGGGGACACAGAATGGGCGCAGACACATTAAACACAGTTAGCTACAAAATTTTAAGGCCACAAGATTTTTTTTTGTTCTACCTCAACGTATAATCGAAGGAGAAAATGTTGTCAATGCAAATTCTGTAGTGACGTCACAAAAAGAGTAGGGGTTTTTTGGTCAAGATTTTGGTTTGTTTGAAGGGAACAACTGCTAAGTCAAAATAAGTACACTAAAATCTTTTATACACTTTTTTTACTCGATTTTGAAATAATACGGTTCACAAATGTACTTTTTTACACGAAATTTTTCCCCCAGCACATTTGAACTCGGTAGCTGCGTGTTTATAAGTGAATGGAGTATCCACATTGGATTTTTCAGCCAGAAGACGGTATCTTCGTCTCCCAGAGAGAGAGAATGTATGGGATATTTAGTAAATTACCATTTATGGTAATGATCAACAATACCATAGCGTTCTCTCAGTCGAAAACATTTATTTTAAACGGGTGGAACAACATACTTGTTAATCTATTTCATACACTGGTTGACTCAATAGTAACATATAATTTGAAATAATCATTAATCATTGGGGGTCAACCTAGAATTGCGATCGTTTTTCCTTATATCCATTTGTGTCCTTAACACACGTATGTTACGTCCTATGTTACACAGGTATTTTACAACGTTTTTCTGAATTTCACTTGGTGTGTGTGAGTGTGTCATCAAATTTTCGATCGTTAATTTAACCAACTTCCCATCAAGTTAGAGCTCTGAAATTTTGGGAACTGTTCTTACTTGCCTAACAATGCAATATTTAGACATTTGCGTCCAGTTTTAACTAATATTTCAATAATTTTTTTTAATAAACTTTGCCGCCATATAAAAACGTTGGTTTTTAATTCGATTTTTTTTCCTATTTTGTATTTCGTTTGAATAAATGGAAAAGTTTTTCATTTGGTCGGATTACTTTAAATGCAATAAACTTTTAATTTTGCACTTTTATACCATTTTTATTGAATTTAATCATTTTCATTACTTTTGCCTTATGTTATCAACAAAAATCTCGAGTGTCACACAATTTTGTCCGTGACTATAAAAGGTTTCAACCGTTTAAATTTTTATGTAGAGGGATTTATATATTTTTGGTGTCTTCATTAAAACTTTATTGACGCTCGATAAACCGGTAAGGCAATTTCCCCGAAAGTGCCGAATTATAGAGTGCCTATATTTTAAAATGCCATAACTTAAAATTTTAATTTGGAGTGTTTTGTGTGTGTGTGCATATTTCTTCATTAATGCTGACTTCAGAAGGTAATCCAAGGAAATAAGTTAACAGATAAATTTGGAAAAAAAATAATAAATTTTTAATTTTCAAAATTAATACAATTTATTTACGTGTTAATGGTACTTTAATGAATGTTTTTTGTATTGAATTATGAATAAATTATTCAAAAATATTTTGCACGCATAGTACTGTAATTAATTAAAACGTTTTTCTGAATTTCACTTGGGGGGGGGTGTCATCAAATTTTCGATCGTTAATTTAACCAACTTCCCATCAAGCTAGAGCTCTGAAACTTTGGGAATCGTTCTTACTCGTCTAACAATGCAATATTTAGACATTTGCGACAAGTTTTAACTAATATTTTCTTCAATAATGCAGTTTAGCCCAAACACTTAGCGCGATTTCAAATTTGGCACCAAACTTAGTGATTTTTTTGGGGGGGGCTGAACGTTAAGTCCGTAAAACGAACCAGGGTAGCCACATTTGGCAAAATACTGCCAAATAATTCTTGTCGCCAAGGGTGGTTGGGTTAAACTGCATTCCAACCATTTAATTTACCGGATGAGTTAATTAATTTTAGTTAGTTTTAACGTTTTTATGTATTTCACTTGACGTGTGTCTGTCTGTGTGCGTATCAATGTGTCAAAAAATTTTCTATCGTTAATTTAACCAACTTCCCATCAAGCTAGAGCTCTGAAATTTTGGGAACCGTTTTTACTTGCCTAACAATGCAATATTTAGATACTTGCGACTAGTTTTAACTAATATTTCAATAATTCTTTTTAATAAACTTTGCCACCATATAAAAACGTTGTTTTTAAATATGTTGGTTTTTATCTCGAATTATTTTTAAATTAAGTACTCTTTCGTTAAAGCAGTTTCACTTGGAGCGTTTTTGGAGTGATTTTACTTTGAACATTGAACTCTTCCATCAAAAGAATAAGGTACTTTTCCAAAATACATTATCAAAATGTGGGATTAGCCGGTGGTCATTTGAAACTAAATGACAGAGTAGCATTTGTTCTAATAGGGAAGAAAAAGGTGTTTGCATAGAAATGCGCGTGATCTGTTGGGCCTTTCGTTATAGCCACATGATTCATTCATAACGCGGAAAATTTATATCGGCTGTTGCTGGTTCTGACAACACACATTTAACAATTAATCAAATTTACCATTTTGTTGATACGGACACTATGTTATACACTATCTGTTGAACGTTAATATTGTAGTAGAAAACAGGTGCTGTCCGTCAACTTATGGATTCGCATTGAATAAAATTCAAGTGGTGTCGCATGAATTGGATTTTTTCTTAGCAATGTTAGATAACATTTGAAAATTTTGGTTACCGATTAATGGCGAATAATTTAGTTAGATAAATATCCAAAAAGAGCGTTTTTTCTTAGCACATTTGTTATTTAAGATGTGACTGATAAAACTGCTTCTTTATTATTTTTCTTTTTGGGAAAAAAAAAAATAATAAATAAGAAATTGAAAACAGTTATGTGAAAGTCAAATCTATCGCTCGCAGAAAGTGATTTACACTGATTGATTATAAATTCGCTCAAAGAAGCAACACAAGGGCCAATGGTGTGGTCGCGGTAGTCTAGTGGTCATGGTTTCGGATTCGCGGAAGGTGGTTTTCTTTCAGTCGCGGGTTTTATTCTTTGGCCGCCAAAGATCTACCGTGTAGCCTGGGCTGATGCACGTTAAATCTGTCGGTGCCCCAAAATCCTCCCGTTGGCGTGATGTGGAAGTTAGGAGAGGGGGTGCCAGCTCAGGTGTCGTCCTCGTCACTTGACCGTGGTTCAAAATTACGAGGTCCGTCGCCAATAGTGCTCGTGTTGCTTCCAGTGGGACGTTAATGAAAGCTAAACTAAAAAAAAACTAAGGGCCAATGGTAATTAATCTCTGTCACGTGACGAGGACTGCACTTGAGTTGGCACCTTTTCTCCAAACTTTCATACACCTTCAACGAGAGAACTTGGGATCTCGACCAGGTTTAATGAGCATCTGCCCCGTTGCACGGATGGGTTTTAATGGCATAAGGGCTCGAGAGCCCACGGCTCGGAAAAGAGCAACGCTGGTCCCGAGTCCGTGACCATGCCCACTACGCTGCCGCAGCCATCCATGAAAGAGAAAGTTAAATTATTGAACAAAACAAAATCAGAAATTCATGGCAATCTTCCTCTGACATAAAGAAACACTTATAAAATCGTTAAAAAAGAGAATTGAAGTATTTTCAGTAAGAAAATACTAGAGGGAAATAACACATCAATCAATAATTCCCGAGACTAACCCAGAGATGGCGCTCGTAGTAAACCAGTAACCAGGTCTTTCTAGAGTACTAACCTTTGCTTGAAACGTGTCAAAATTTTAAGTCGATCGGACCAGAAACAGCTGAGTTATCGAGGTTGGAGTAAAGTCGTTTTGTAGTTTGTTTAAAAAATGGAAAAAACCGAGTTTCGTGTTTTGATAAAACATTGTTTTTTAATGGGTAAAAACACCGTGCAAGCGAAACAATGGATTGAAAAATGTTACCCGGACTCTTGTCCATCAAAAGCAACGATTTGTCGGTGGTTTGCCGAGTTTAAACGTGGTCGTACCGACACAAATGACGCGGAACGCTCGGGTAGACCTGTGGAAGCCGTTACACCGGAAAATGTGAGTGAAGTGACAAAAATTATAATGAAAGATCGTAAAGTGAAGCTCCGTGAGATTGCTGAGATGACACAGATATCATATGGAAGTGTATTTACTATCCTTCATGAAAAATTGAGCATGAAAAAGGTTTTTTCCAAGTGGGTGCCGCGATTGCTTTCGATGGAACAAAAACAGCAACGAGTCGATGATTCAGAAAGCTGTTTATCGCTATTTACTCGCAACAAAAAAGATTTCTTGCGAAAAAAAAAAAAAAAAATTTTGGAAAAGCGTTGGAACGATTGTATCACCCTAAAAGGTGATTAACAAAAGGTGTTATGTTGATGAATAAAAAAAAATTTGCAAAAAAAATGTTGTTTTCTATGTTAGACTCGGGAGTTATTGATCGATGTGTTATATTCAAATATAGCATGATTCTTTAATAATTATTGAACCATACGTTGTGGAATCTGAAATTGCTTTTCCTACGGCCAGGATTATATTGTACAAAACTAATTTATTACGATTGTAATTATTACATTTAGTTTGTTTAAATTATATTTACATTGTTAAGATATTTCTTTTACTATTTTTTAGCCTTTTATTTTAATATCCGAAGTGATTATATTATCGACTGCTTTAATTATTCATCGTTTGCTCCTACTTTAATATTTAATTGAATAATCGATTTTTTTTATGGCAGAATTTTTTTTTAATTAACATTGGCACCGTTTTAGCACTTTAATATGTTTTTATTTGTGAAAATAAAAAATACGATATGAATTTGAAGAAGGTATTTTCTTGTCTTGATAGTAATTACTTCTGTGGAGCCTGAGGCTCGAAAGTATACTTACTTTAAGCTAATTAATATTGATTTTCAATAATTCTAATTTTTCGAAAATTTAACGGTAAAAAGAACGTCAGGACATGTTAAAATGAAAAATTAGCAAAGCCAATTTCAATTTTTTTCATTACGTTTCGGATTTTACCGAAACGTGAAGATTTATAACATATATATAGTCAAAATATTGTAGTTTAAAATTATTATTTACTTTGGTCATAGAGTGTACGAATCAAATAAAAAAAAAGTTTCATCATTACGGATTCCTAGTAATTTACCGATGTACCTTTCTAAAAATTGTACCAAATTAACAGTAACGGAAAAAGTCAATAAAGTTGCAATCGCTACAACTGCGTCCTTTTATAGTGATAATCCTCCAGCGAGCAGAAATGAATATGCGAATTAAAGAAAGAAAAAAAAAAAAAAAATATTTTGGAAACGTTATTCCTGAAAAATTGTAAAAATTATTTTATCTCTTACAGGTAGCCGAGCCATCAGCGTGCCCGACACCGTGGGGCTGCTGCATCACTACCGTATCTGTGAATTCGGCGGTTTCAGTTGTCTGAAGAAAGAAAATCTAGTAGACAGAACGGCTACCAAATTCGGACCGGAGCTATTAAAACGGGTCATGCACCAATGCAGGCTAGTCTACCCAGAGCTGGAAGGCCACTGTCCACTGTCACCACCATTAGGCTCACCATGGTAACACACACGAGTTGAACGGACTTTTATTTTGGATGTTGAAAAAATATACTCCTATATATATAAAGCATGTTATTTTCCAATAAACTGCTCTAGAGAAAAAAAATCTCATCATTTCAAAGAAATGAAAAACGGAAGATTGAAAATACTTCACAAACAGTATAAATTCCCAACTCCACGAACATTCGTATATTCCATTAATATGAATTATTCTGTCACTTCTCGAAATACATACGCTTCATTTGGTAATGGTATGTGACAGCCGAACTATGGTCGCGAACTCACGGTCGGCTTAGTTTTGTTGGGTTCGAGTCCTGATGCCACCAGAATTCCGCCTCGTAGAAGGGCTGAAGCACGCTCAATCTGGCGAGGTTCCAAATTTTCTCAATAGCACGGTGCGGAAGTCTGGAGAAGGAGGTACTATCGTCACTTGAACCATATTCAGATTTACGAGATCAGTTGTCACAATAACCCTCGTATTGCTTGTATGTGCGGTGTTAATAAAAAGTCAATCAGTGGAATCGGTAATGGGATTCAACTAGTTTGGTGAAGCATTTGTTGTTAAACACACACACACACACACAGAGAGAGAGAGAGAGAGAGAGAGATTGAGCCAGGACGGTGTGAGTGAAAGCAGGTTTATGGCGCAAGAAACAAATTTGGCTATGCTGTGCCAAACCATGTGCAAATGTGATCTAGACGTTAGAAATATAGAGGAAAAATTAGAGGACAAGAAGGAGAGTCGGAAATAGAGTAGGATCGCTAGATGTCCCTTGGGTGCGTCATCCATGTTTACCAAAGACAGTAAACCTCATGGGAAAGAAAAAGATCTGTAGGGTACTACGGAATTATGATGCTCGTTCTTATCTAAGAAGGAAAAGCTTATAAGGGATATTAGTGTCAGCCTCTTGCTTTTGAACGAAGAGTTAAGCGACGAAGATGACAATTGAGGTGACACTCTCTTGCTCTAACTGACTTAGTTTTAGTTTAGTTTTTATTAACGTCACACTAGAAGCAACACGAGGGCTATTGGCAATGGACCTCGTAATTTTGAACCACGGTCAAGTGACGAGGACGACATCTGAGCTGGCACCCCCTTCACCTAACTTCCATACCACGCCTTCGGGCAGACTTTGGGCCCCGACAGATTTAACGTGCATCAGCCCAGGCTACACGGCGGGTCTTTGACGGACAAGGATCGAACCCGCGACTGAACGAAAACTGTCGGTCACGAATCCGAAGCTATGACCACTAGGCTACCGCGGCAGCCCTGCCCTAACTGACACACGACTCCAATGCTATAATTCCGAGGTTCACAGGTTTAGCACGCATCAGCACGACTACACAACAGGTCTTCAGAGAAACGAGGCCTATATTTTGGAATGGAAAGTGCTTTTTCGAAATAGTGTAGCGACTACTTTCAATGTCGACTTCGATATTATGAGGCCCATCCTAAATTCAAAAAGTTGTCCAATTGTGGAGGAAAGGGGGGGGGGAAGGGGAGGCATGTTTTATTTTCGAGATTGTACATTAATTCAAAATCTATTTTGTCTTCTATTCCAGAATGGTATCTCGTCCAACAAGATAAACAGTAAACTACGCAATTTCGTTTTACCAGTATTTGTTTAAAATACGAGATATTTTTAAAACAACTTCACGAAGGTATCTTACAAAATAGCGAGTAAAACGCATTAATTTTGTTTAATATCATACTAAGGTTTTGCATATTAACGATGATAGTGGACTTATTGACCCCAAGGTTAAATGATGAACACTATACCGAAATCATTGAGGGACATTTCAAACCTCAAGAGCAAAATCTGCTAAGTAGCACCAAACATTAGTAAAATTGTATTCTGGACAGAAAAAATAAAAAAAAAAAAGATAAAAATTGATTGACAAGGGCTGAAATTAGAGAAAGATCGCTAAGGATACTCCGCGGGCGTCTCATTCAAGTTTACCAAAGACAGTAAACCCCATAGGAAAGAAGAAAAAAAATCACTATGGTACATATATACTTTTTTTGGGGGGGATGGGGTGGAAGGTCATGTTTTTCTCGAACTCAACTAAAGATTCGTTTCGTTTTATCAACGTCGCACTAGAAGTAACACGAGGGTTATTGATAACGGACCTCGTAATTTTGAACCTCGGTCAAGTGACGAGGACGACACCCGAGCTGGTACGCCCTCTCCTAACTTCCACACCACGCCATTGGGAGGAGTTTAGGCTCCGACAGATTTAACGTGCATCAGCCACGGCTACACGGCGGGTCTTTGGTAGCATCAAAGTTCAAACCCACGACTCAACGAAAACCGTAGCCTTTAACACTAGGCTACCACGGCCACTACTTCACAAAAGAAGGTAAACCCTGAAAAAAAACCCAAAATTAATGTGTCTATGTGAAAACCAAGGGAACTTTTAAGAATAATTTTGGATAATTTTCCCACATTGCTGAATTGTGTACTCAGCAACAATTAAAATCCTGAGCCTTCGGTTATTTTATGCAACCTTTTAAACATTCATATGTATAAAATTGTCTATGTGTGTCTGTGATTTATGGGTAAAAATGTCAAAATAGGCAATCCTAAGTCATTTCCGGCAATGGTATTTCGGATCAAACCAAATTTCCTAAAATCATTTCCGGCACCGTTTTGTTCTTTGCGTAGATGATTTTAGTGTTCATAAAATGGGAAACATACGTTCAAAGATTGAGCCTCAACAGAAGTGACAAAAACATATCCTGTATTTCATGAGACTCTTAAAGGTGAATAAAGAGTTGAAAAGACTCAAAATAAATCACCCAATTTCGAAAAATGACTTAAGATGCTATTTATTGGATTCAAATCAAAGAAGAGAATCTTCATTGTTTTGAAAAAGTAAAATATAACATTATGTCATCGTGCTTTCAAATTCTTGTATATACTTCATTGAGATTCAAAATAATAAATGGTTTGACCTATATTTGAGACAAAGTGAAAAAACATTTTGTATTTTTTTCTCCCTCTCTCTTAATAAGAAGAGCTATTTCTTACTTTATTATACAGAATGCTTCGAAATTCATGGATACAAATTTAAGGAGTGATAGAAAAAATCTAAACAAGTAAATTTCTTTATACAATATATATGCGGAGAGCAAGCGGTGAACCGCTAGGCGGCGCTATAGTATTTTAATGGCGCAAAAGCTAGATGTGGTCCTGTTGCACTAAGCAAGGTTCAGTTGTGATCCAGACGTGTGAAAAAAGATAAAAATTATTTGATAAGAAGGGTAGAAAATAAGAGAAGGATGGCTAGGGTATCCCGGAGACGCGTCACCCGCGTTGCCGAAGGCAGTAAACCCTATTGAAAGGTAAAATATCACTAGGTTGCCTCAGGGTCATGATGTCGGCACCTACCTGAAGAAGGCACGCCCCTAGACGGCACTGTAATGGAAATCATAGGGCGTAAGTTTTCTTTCACATTGTCATATCTGCCATGGATTTCGGAAGGTAATGCGGGGTCCAGTAATCAGGAAAAAGCAATACCTAAAAATAATCCACGGTAGAAATGACGATGAGTAAGAAAATTCGCGCTTTATGCTTTGCATTACAGCGCTGTCTGTTGGTTCACTGCTTGCCCTCCCGCCCATGCATTGTATGGTGAAAATGGCTTAGATGTTTTCTATTATTCTTTAATTTTTTGCCATGAGTTTTGTAACACTCTGTATACATTTGAGTGGATTTCAATGAATTCTTATAAGAACATTAACACGTTTAACCGTAAATTTCCTGATATTGAATTCACCATAATTTTTCAAACATATTTGATTAGTATTATAATTAACAGACTTTTTTTTTTGCTTCTAATACGGGAAGGTTTACTTTACTCATTTACAAATTAAGATAACAGTTATTTTAAATTTCAATGGAATTAAAGATTTCAAATTCCGTCCATTGAAGGAGAAATTTCAGAAATTTTCGTGTAATATCAGGACATAATTTTTTAGCGTTTTCGGCAAATAATACGAATTTTTGGTGGATGTAACCGAGGAAGTGTCAATTCTCGCTTTCGTTATACGATCCGCTTCGCTCATATTTTTTTAAATATGGAAAACTGCCCAACACTTCTGAAACGGCTCTTTTATAACGATGCATTAGAATTTATATAGAACTCGCATACATGCATCATTTTCCCACAAAACTACCCCAGAAATTGAATATGATAAAATTTCCGCTGCAGCAGAAGAAATTAAAAAAAAAAAAAAAAATATTTCACAATTTAGAACCAGATATAATGATGGATTCCTACCGCTAATGCTAAAGAATAAAATAACAATTGCGAAGCATTCTAATTTTGCTATTATGGACAAATTTCTAAATTTAAATTTTTTTACTAGATTTGTTATGAATACATTGAAGAACAACGGTCGGTTAACTTTACTGAAATCTTTAAAAGACAAATTATAAGAAATTGGTTCTTCGACGGTTGTATTTATAATGAAAGATGTTATAATCGATTACAATTTTCTGTTTGAAGAAATTTGGGCAGTAAATATGTATTTAAATCAAGTAATATTGAAGAAATAGATAGAAATGACAAAGTAAGCATGGACAGAAGGCGGGTAGAAATATTTTCGCATTTTAAACAACCCCTGAAAATTATTAATTGAATTTGCACAATGTTGCTGCAGAACCAATGCTGCTTAAGAGAGGGTTTTTTCGCTGGCCAATGATTATTAGAGCAATAAGAAAGCACAATTATCTGAAAAGACATTATCTGCAGTTTTAAAGGTTAAATTCAATAAGTAAATTGTTCTGAAGTTAGTGCATTATTGGAAGAAAATATAGAACTATAAAAAAAATTTAATTAATAGAAAAATATGATTTTAAGAATTAAAATTTAAACTAATTTAAAATATTAGAATTACTCTATATGTTATTTGAAAAATGTATAGTCGAATGAAGCATACATAACTCTTAGCCCTGTATTCAATGAAATTGCATTCATACTCCTTTTGTAAAAAAATCAAAGAAGTAAATCACCATGATTTTATATAAAACTAGCATTACATTCATAATTACAAAAACCTTCACCAGTAGATATTTTATTAAAGGCTTTTAAAAAGTTTTATCTATAAAGCTATAATTGTACATAACTTAAATATTAGTTGAAAGGAATTTCGATTTCCTAGATAATCTACTATTCCATTGTATTAAAAGTTTTATTCTAGCAGATAGTATTTTGTAGGGAAAACATCAAATAGGAATTCTCAGTACTACATGCTTTAAAAAGAAAAGCAGTAGCTTATTCAAAGTTTTTATATCATTATTTTTCAAAAGAAATAATAATAAAAGTTTCACTCATTAATTTATTGTCACATTATTCTCTTTCAAAATAACAAAGTGGAATGACATGCATGACAATGAATAATTTGAGTATCATAATTTAACATTAATAGATTCACGATGCAGTTGTTAATACTATGCAATACTTAAACAGTAACTTCAAAGTAAATATATTACGACTTCAGTTCATTCTACATTTTTTCTTCTTCATCCCCATCTCCCCTAAAAAAAAAATAGTGGAAAGAATTTCCCATAAAAACACACAAACAGAATATTGATTTTATGTTTTTGATAGAACTTTATTCTGACTAGATATGGTACATCACAGTGGTTTGGCTAAATATAATAACTATACAAAAGAACTTCAAGCTACATATGAAGGAAATATGTAAATTCAGGCCAACACTTCATGCACTAAAAGATCTTAGAACTAAAAAATCTGGCGTCAGAAAAATATTTACATCATTAGTGCTGTATTCAAATGAAATATCTGATATGAAATTAAATACACCACAGGTTTTTTTAAATGATATTCATATCGGCATTTTTTACAATAGAGAAAATAACAACCACTGCCACTGAACATCCAAACTTGTGTATCATTCTTAGTACACAACATGATGTACCTAATGGTTTAACTTTTTATGAATCAAAAACGATTTTAACATGTTAGCCTTCAAATGTAAATCACATGGAATTCGGGAAAAAAAAAGTTGCCTGAATAACAAAAGAGAATATTAATTGTAAAATTTACAACCAAAAACTTGTATAGTTCTTTCCGTTATTTCTCTCTGAGAACATTAAAAATTTTACAATACAATGTTATGATAAGATTACATACAGATTTTTAAATTAAAAGTAATTCACAAAACAAGGAATATCCATAATGCTGCCAGAAATACACAAAATACAATAAAATAAATGTCTTCCCATGTAACCACATGAAATTTGGGGATAAAAATACATTTTATTCATCAACAAATGAAGGAAAACAAAACCCTACTTTCAAAAATGACTGAAAGAAAAATAAGTTGCTAGAACAACAATTTAAAAAAAATAACTGGCTTAATGATTTTTTAAAAAAAACAGCAATTTACAACTGAAAAATCTGGATCACTCTTTTAGCTATTTCTCTCCTTCAAAATAGTGGGTCAGAAAATATAACTAGATTAAAAAATTACAATATTACATTGATGATAATTAAGATTAAACACTCGTATATCAAAAGAAGTAATTCACGACACATTAAATATCCATAATGGTACCAGAAATACATAAATACAATAAAATAAATGCAAAAGATTATTCGAGGTAAACACCAAGATGACATGTAGTAAGTTTAAACTTTGTAAATTATTTTATGGCATTCAAAAATATATGCATGCAATGAATCAATGAAATTTACCTTTACAGCAAAAACAAATAAATAGCATTGCATTACAACCACATATCTGTTCTCTGTACTGTAATACTTCTTTAAATATGACAATATTCCACTGGTAATTTAGAATAGTTTTTCACAATTTTTGATATCCACTTTTTATTAGGATAGGACATCTGGGTTTAAAAAAAATATATTATTAAAGAAATAAAAGTAACTAAAATGGTGATTCAATTATTAACATTACTAAGTAGATATGTTAAAAAATAACTTTTTTTTTCAAACACAGGAGAGCACAACCTTTCTTGTAAAGTTTGTTGCCACTTAAGTTTCATCTCCTCAAAAACTTTGAAGCAACAAAGTTGATTTGAATTTAAATTAGTTTTAAATATTTGTTTAGAAAACAATCATATGATCTAAAAATATATTTCTCTCCTAGTATAAGTGATCTTAAAGAGGTTTTACAGCATTATTAAAGAAGTTCACAATTGAATAATAGTATAACATTCCACTTTAGTATTTAATTACATTTTATAACCACATGGATGGTGTAGCACTTACATACAATAAATGCACTGTCATGCTCTAAATTGCAAGGCAATGGATATGAGCATGAAATGAAGTACACATGTACAGTGCACATTTACATGATAAGCACAGGTAATAAAATACATGCAGGACATCTTTTATGACATTTATATTATATTTTTAATAAATACAACTATCTACATCTACATTCTGTGAAATTATCCGAATCCTATTTTTAATCTTTCATTTGCATTAACACTGAAGCAACAAAAAGTAAGAAAAGGTCAACAATTGAAAGATGATTTGTTCTTATGATACAGCGAAATTTTTTATAAAATAATAATTTATCTCTATTTATTTTTAAAAAATTAATTAGAAAAAGGATATGCTTATAACATGTCTTTAATACACATTATGTATTAATTCTTTTTAAATTATGCTCAGAATCTATACCAAATTGTATAGCAAAGTCATATACAAGAACCAGCTTTGAGATTCAGCATATTTTACTTAACAGAAGCAAATCTTCTTTAATACTTTAAAAATACCACATTCGTTTAAATTTTAGACAAAAATAATACAAATAAAGTGCACAGCTTCATAATATACTATACATTGACTTGGCTAATGAAGAAATTGTCACCAAAATTTTAAATTAGTACAACTTTCAATATGGCCAACGACTTTCTAGTAATTAAATACTGTTATGATTTGAGTAGCATGAGATAGTATGCACTCTTTTAACACCACATGAAATGCATTTAATTTATTAGCATATATGGAAACACACAGATATATAGTCCACTCACATGAAAAATAAAATTGCTATTGTACTTCATTTGATATATTTATTTCTGTAGGATAACAATATTATGTGGGTTGCCTATCGATGCCATTGTAGATTTTTTAAGACCCTAAATACTACATATCTAAAGAATACACTATTTTGGCTATTTTAGTTAACGGTGACAGAATGATAGTTAATTCTAAATATACATTTTGAAAAGAATGTTTCACAAACACGAAAATTTTTTACTTCTTTAATAATATTTAAAATTCATTAAATAAAAAAGCTAATTTCTCAATTTAACTCAGAATTACAGATAACTGCCCAAAGAAAAGATATTGCTTTCATGAAAATGAGACCTAAAATTAATTTTTAAAAATTCAGTTCTATGGCAAACCTCAACAATTCTAAAACCCTAGAAAATCTTTCCCTTTAAAACAAATTTTCTTTATGATTTTACTAAAACAAAACAAATTTAATATGCTTTTTGACAATTCAAATTTTTTAAACAAAAGGAAAAAAATTGAAACAAAAAAATAACAGCCATTCTCACAACATCAAATAATAAAATTCTAATAATATCCAAATGTGCAGGCCTGTGTCAATTTTACAAATTCTAAATTTCAATGATGTTAAGTATCTTATGAATCCAAAGTACAAAGTTCAATTTATGTGAATAATCATTTAAATCTCAAACTGTGCATGACACATAAATTTAAATACTTATTTCTTAATAACAGAGATCATTCAAAAACACTTGGACACAGGTTAACACAGTATTAAATGATTGAAATATACAAAAAATGATTTTTTAAATTCCATACTTATATGCAAATAGAAAATGTCCTAATAAAAACACATTTTCTAGAAGAGCTGACAATAGAAATATAATAATAATAATAATAAATAGGTTTTTTTTAAAGAATTTTGTTAATACAATTTTATAAATAATTGTTCCCTTTTTAATAAAAGAGGGGAAATATCTGCCAAAATTCCTTACTTCTGTTCTTTTTAAATTTAAATCGTTTTATTCTATAAAAACATATGCATATATAACATATGTAAATTATATATAACTTAATGTTATAACATTTAAAAAACAGCTTGAATTTTTGTTTAAAAAAATATAAATCTATAAAATAGTAACAAACTTTTTTTTCCTTCTAAAAATTTCAATCACATAAATAATCTCATGAATTTCACTTTAATGATTCAAAGTATTTTTTTTATAAAAATAAATCTTTTGTTGTAACATAATATATTTATAAAGTAAAATTAAAAACACAGGAAAAATAATACACAATAATTTAACAAATAAAAAAATAAAAACAAATACTCCAAATTGAAAATCTAGAACATAAGCTCAACAAACTCAAAATTTGCAAAAACATCCAGAATTTAAACAAAATCAGATGAAACATTAATGAATCATAGTATAAATAATTTCGTCAACATATGTTAAAATAATTCAATAAATAAAATAATAAAAACAAATACTACAAATTGAATTCTAGAACATAAGCTCAACACACTCAAAAATTTACAAAAACATCTAATTTAAATAAAATCAGGTCAGACATTAACGAATCATTGTATAAATAATCAAATTCATTTATATTAAATATATTCAAAATCAAATTCAATAACACTTCTACTGCCAGCTCTACAAAATTCCCAATCTTTCTCTTTCCCCTCTAAATCGTTGGGCAACCCATCACGCTAACACCACAACTCTTCAAAAAGGATTTTTAAAAAACGTTTTGTCACCATTCAAAGGAATAGTAATAGAACAATGCACATTCGACTGTACATTAACATTGTGGAGCTCTCTAAACCCTCTTTCACCTACGGAAACAACTCGACGAGTAGATTATTATTATATTTAGTAGCGGTGGAATGCACATTAATAAGCTGGTTGCTGGAATCCAGGGCCTCCCGGTGCCATATCCTTTTGAGTTGCAGAAAAGGGAGGCTCCTGATAGCCCTCATTCATTTCAGGCCCATCTGGGTAACTGGTGTAAGGGGCACCCCCAGGCATGCTGCCATCACCTTCAAAGCCACTGGTCATGAAAGCTGTGTCTGCACCTTGCTTATAACGTTGGAATGCAAAGAATATGCAGGCAGCCTGCAATAAATAAAAATAATTGGACACTTAAATAACAGGGGAAAAAATTTGAAATGCAAAGATCATTTTACTTAAATGATAAAGTTAATAATGACTTCCATATTAATAAACATATTTTGTAAGGTATTCTTGCATTGAACATGTAGTAAATCCATAACCCCTAAACAGATATCTGATGGAATAGAAATATGAACTTAAAATCCTACAACTATCATATTTTATCAATTAATCTTAAGCTTTTTTACATCATTGCATAGTTTTTGAAGTCTTTTTACATCACCAAATATGCTACTATATATGTATCCAGCCTCAATTGTCAAGTTGTGAATTCATATATACAATTTAAAATGGAAAGTGTTTTGAGAGAGATATATACAAAGTGAATATTCATCACACATCATATTTATAAAAATAATTAATGCATGAATAAAAAATTAGCTGTTCTAATTTGAAACTAACGAGCTTGCAATCCTTTATGAGCATTTTCAGAACAATCATGCATATTGTAAAATTTAATACAAATAAATAGCAAACAAATATCATTGTCTCATATAAGAAGGAAATCAGCTATAACAGAGGTAAATTTGTTAAGCTATTTTGTATTGCAGAAAATATGCATTTAAAATATCATACATGTTATGGTTATTGAATTCTATTCAGATTTTTGGTTAAACTAGCACATTATGTTGGATTAATAGACTTCTAAATACAAAGCAGCTCAGATGCAAGATACATATTTTTAAAATTATACTTTTGGGTTAAAACAGCTTCAATCAGTTTTATTCAATAAATCATTTTTCAGCAGTGAATTATTTACTTAATGAATTTAAAAAATATAAATTAATGACAAGTCAGTGAAAACTACACCTTAATATTTTAAATCAAGTAAAAGTAAAAAACAAAGTACAGCCTAAATTTGGAAAAACAAGAATACACAGTGAAATAACATATCACAAAATCAACAATTTACTATATCTTACCCAGACAAAAATGGAAAAGAAACTGAAGGCAATAGCACCCCTCAAGTTGTTTACACCATATCCATCCTTAGGATACGGGGCTTTTCTCCAAGAATCACTCAGGTAACAAAATGTTACAAACCACATGAATGACATAACAGCTGTAATACACACAAAACATTTATAATTTAATACAAGTAAAAATAACTTCAATTACAAACTCTAGTTTGCCGACTAGCAGATTTTAATTTAAAAAATTTCAAGGCTGTAATACATTAAAATTGTAGTAAAAATACAGAATAGAGAAAACAATAGCAACAGACATAATGAAAAGTCCAAAATCAGTGCACTTTAAAAACAATTTAAATCTATTAGCATTCAAATAAGGAAATGAATTACAACTAAGAGTCTTAAACAGTATTTTATGTTGACAAATATTCAAAATTTGGGAAGAACACTTTGATATGGCACAGTGAAACTTTTTGGATCAAAAACTGAATAACATGACAAATTGAAATGGAAAGTCACTAAGTATCACCTGATTGCTATCAAATATTATTTTCATGTTTATTGAATTTTGAACGAGAAAAGAAATACATGGCTTTTTATTTTCTATTTTCCATGAAATTGAGATCTGTTCACATGCATATATGTATACACACACAAAAATGTTTTTTGATTGTAATGTTTATGTAGTACATGGAATTAATATATATAGGTAAAGTCTGACCTGATATATATTTACTCACTTACTCTTTCTCTCCCCCCCTCCCCACATAACAATAAAAATAAATAAGTAGACTGTTTTAATGGAAAATATTGAATAATACTTAAATTTACTATGGGTATTAATTAAAATTTTTACATCCTATCATTTTTAGAGGTATGAAAATATAAATAACACTTAAATATACATAGTTTAAGATAAACGAGTGTTAAAAAATAAAAACTTTTTTACAATAAGCAGAAGTATATTTCAATATCATTTAATTTTAATAATCTATTTTTTATACTTTGCTTAAATTTTGCACAAAAAACAGGGGGGGGGAAAGCTAATTATATTTTGGTATACATAAAAGTAATAAATTTTTTCTTAAAAATACTACACAACATTTTACATAAATTATGTAAAATGTGTAAAAATTACAAAAAATATGGGAAACAAATGCAATAATTATACAAAAATATAAGTAATATTTTTAATGTCTAAAAACAGATTTACTACAAGAGAGAATACTTGATTTCTGAAGAAATCATGCAGATTGACAAAATGAAGAATCCAACCAATATTTTCCAAAGAAAAAAAATTTCAAAATACCAGCACAAAATATCGACATTTTTAAATGAAATATATTTATACAAATTAAATATTTAAAAAAAAAAAGCTTTGGAAGGCTTTAAGTTTAATAAGAACTATACATACATTTGACCTTCTTTAAAAATGGATACTTTTTTGTAGTCCTTGAATTCTATAAATATTAAAAAACTAAATAAATGTATATTGTTTAAAAACTTAATCATTTAAGATTTAAATGAATCTCAAATCACAATATAAATTACACTCTTTAAAAGTGAACAAAGAAACTACTATCTGCTTTCCCATTTTTTTGTTGGTTCATTTTTACAATTAGCAAAGTACTTAGTTGGTAGCTAGTTATTTTGGTTACAGGGAATATTAAAATCTGAATATATGTTACATAAAATTAAATTTTAGTCCTTTTTTACACTCCTAGATAAGAGATAGACAATGTTCCTTTATGCAGTTTATCCTGATGAAGTAGTATACACTCAAAGATTATAAGCAATAAACAAATTGACAATTAAGGTTTATAAAAATTAAATATTGTCTGCTTAATCGAGGGTCAGCTGAAATATTATTTAAGAATATTCTTTCATGCAAAAAAGTCATACACTGATAGATTCAGCTGAATTATTAATGTAATTAACAGTGTTCAGATTTTGATGACCAAACAACTAAAAATAAGTTATAACATGTCCATGATACTATTAAAAGTGACACATAAAATATCTAACAACTTTTAGAAAATTACCAAGATAGTTAAAAATGGCTAATAAATGAAATGTTCAAAAAATTTTACAAACAAGAGTTTAAAAAAAATCAACTTGTATAGTTAATAAATTTCTTGTGTATTGCAGTATATCACAATACTCATTTGAAAATTATAAAATGTTAATATAGCGAACAGTTGCAAAATGTATTACTACACCTCAATTATTTTTTTTAAACATCTACTCATACAATGACATAAGGAGCTTGTTTAAAAATGGCATATCACTGTATTTTTATTATGTATCTATTAATACAATTGCAAAACTGCCAGACAGTACTTAGGAGATTAAACATTAAATTTATATTTATCAGAAAATCTGCCCAAAAGTGCTTCAAAACTTTCCAATATTTAAGATTGCTTGTTATATATTAAAGAAATTAAAACCTGCTATAGCTATTATTTAAAAATGCAATCTTCAGCAAGGAGTCATCTTTACATTGGTCATACACATGCTTATCCTTCAGTCTGGATGATAAATGATAAAAAAGTTTTTAATTAGCAATGTTTTCAATATATATATATAAATTGTACAGGGAAGTGAGAAAATGACCTAAAATTGTAAAAATGCCCAAAATTTACTTAATTATGTTATAAATAAGGAATGCTTGTATGATTAGTAATGAGAGATTAATGCATAATTTAATAGTCTTATCTTGCATCATGAAAATGACTCTGGTAACGATGTAAAGATATATGAAGTTATTTTTATTTTAGTCCTCAAATCATATTTTAGTTTCCTTATACAATATATGCCTCATAATTCAGTTTATTTTTAAAAAAGAAAACAATTACATGTTGAAAATAAATATCCAAGTAAAAAATAAAAGAAAAGTAAGTTGCAATACACAGGCTTTATGGTATTAGAAATATTATTTAACGAAGATTTACCAAAATAACATGCTAATGTATGCATTAAAATTCCAATCAATTGATTTCTACACAATTTACTAAATAAAAATAAATAAATAAAAAAAAAAAAAAAATTTAAAAAATATCCTTAATTTTATTTAATAATTAAGAATGTAATTTTGTCAGAAAAGAGCATACATGTTTTGGTTTGCTTCAAGTGCCCACTTCAATACTATATATTTCCTTCCTTCTCTTTTTTAAAATTAAGGTCATAAAAACAACCAACACATTCGAGTAATTTCTTTAACAGACAATCCTTTTTGAAAATTGAATGGTATTTTAAAATCTGGAGCTATATGACAGAGTACAAAATTTATCTATTAAATGATAAGCACTGATCATTAAAAAATTTAGATATTGAGTCATTTATACTTTGGATATCATTATGTGAATGATGTGTTCCAAATTGTACTTTTTCTTTTAAATTAGACTTAAAAATATAATGAGAAAAAATATTTATAAAAACAATGAATTCTACTATTTAAAAAAATAAAGTTTAAAAATTTAGAATGACTTCTCTTAGTTGCTCTGGTTCTAATTAATAGTTTTTGAGCAATTATTATATCTACTCCATTTTGTACAAATTTACATTAGTAACAGAAAAAATTCTTAACATCAAGGAATAGAATTTTTAATGAAACACATTTACAATACATATAAAATCACTCATTTCATAAAATAGATGAGCAAATCAGAACGAAAAACATTTTTGTTTACCTGCTAATACATGAAACAAAGACTATACCTGAAAATGCCATATCAGCAATAACAGCTCGCCTTCGAACCTTGATACTGGAGATATTATTAAACATAACGTCAGTAATTAAAAGGGCCAAACTTCCTAAAAAGGCTATCACGCCTATTCCTGTGCCAAAGTTGCAGGCATTTATGTCGTTGTTGTATAAACATTTGTTTTTCATCCATCCTTCTGAACCTATACAGCCAAATACAACTATAGAAAAAACCTAGGAAAGAGATAAAGGAACTTTAGAACAAAAAAACATGAAAAACTACACAGTAAAACGAGAAGTATTAAAGACACTGACATATAGTTATTTGATTATAAAAGTTGTATATAGAATAGTCAAAGCCATATCATATTATGAAATTTAACAAAAATGAACATGCAGAACATATATATGATTATCGACTCCTCATTGACTATCTACAAAAATGTTAGATACTATTATTTGAGTTATTTGTTATGAAAAGTTAATGTAAGCAATGGAGTTTCTTTTTAACCCTTCCTAAGGTCATATGAAAAATATTTACCATTAACTTCCTCGATTTTTAAATAATAAAGCTTCGAATAAATGACAGTGAACATGTTTCTTACCAAAAAAAGGGGCTTATAATATAAAACCCAAAAGTATTTAAATAACATTGAAAAAAAGGAGGGTTAATGTGGTTAACAATTTTTATAGGAAAATTTTATGACTGAAACACATGTAACTGGCTTGGTAAATTACATGAAACAATTAATTTTCCATTTAAGGTGTCATTTCAAATTATATATATAATCTCTCTCTCTCACACACACATATTCAATTAATATTTTTGGTGTTATAACCATTTTTAAATTTTTAATAACATATTTCGTTGATGGGGATAGTTAGGCCTACAATTGATAGTTTACAATTAAAAGTCTCAAACCTGTTACACTTATTAAATACATTATTATCCATTATTGTATTTTTAAAAAATTAAAGTTTTAATTTTTTCCCATGCCATAAAGTTTTAATTTTTTCCCAGTTTTAATTTTAAGCCCATGTTTATCATAACAATAATAAAATAACAACTGTATTAAATAACTGCAAGTTCCTAGTTTTTAAATTCAAATAATGACTGACTGTTAAAATTTAAATATTTTAGTTCAAGGAAGTGAATTTTTACAATGCATACAATGGCATATTTTTCAAAAGTTTAATTGATTCTATGATCTCTACAGATACATATTAAAAATTAAGGACTTTTTTTTTAGTCAATTGGTTTATGCAAGAAGGGAAAGTTGACCTTCTTTGTATGTATGCCACTGCATGCATGCAATTATTGAAATTCATCATAATTGGATTAAAAAAAAGTTAAAGCATATTGATATGTGAGAATATGAGCAAAAAATATTTTAAACACACATAAGCACAATATGCTGGGACTAAAATTTTACAAAATTAATAAGAAGTATGTAAAACAAAGAGATATTTATATAATATCAAATACACATATTTTTTCAAGAAATATTAACCTGCGAGAAGCACTTTGGTCAAACAGGCTCGAGCGTGTATATAATTGAATGTAAAACCTTTCCCCTTTAGTGAAAATGGTTGAGTCTTTCAGTAGCTGCTATTAAAGTCACCCTCTTTCAATTTTGTTGATGATCAAATTCCCCAAAGCTGCTTTTAGATTAAAAATTGACTTTTCAGGCCTGCTACACCCAACACGCTCTTGAATTTAGCTTTTCTTTTGAATAATGTTTGTGTGAGAATTTAAAAATGCATCAATATTTAAGTTATAAAGATGAAATGAAACAGCTGGGAACTTTATTAGTAGATGTATCTACTGATGAAAATGATGATGAAGAATATGTCGATGAAGAGCAATTTAGTGCTCATGAAAATTCATCGGAGGAAAAACTTGTTTCAGATGATGCAGCAGATACATGCAGCTATGATGAATATTATTCTGGAAAAGATGGTATTTCAAAATGGAATAAAATTAAACCTAGATAAGAACTTTCTTGCATAATATTGTAACTAAATTGCCTGGAAATGTCGATAAGGCTAGCAATGTATCATTGCCAGTAGATGCTTAGCTATTACTATTTGATAATACCATAATGGAGAACACTGTGGACTGCATAAATATCTATATAGCAAAGATTGTGGATAGCTTTCAGAGGCAACGTGATGCTAAAAGAACTAATTTAATTAAAGTAGAAGCTTTCCTCAGTTTTCATTATCTGTGCTGAGTATATAAGTCATCGCATGTGAATGTGGAGTATATAAGTCATCGCATGTAAATGTGAACGATACCTGAGCCACTGACGACAGAGACTTGAAATATTTCATGGGACTATAAGTTATGATTTTTATTCCTGTTACGTTGCCTAAGATTTGATGATGTTAAAGATCGTTAGAAAAGGAAAGAACTGGATAAACTTGCACTAGTTAGATCTGTGTTTGGATTATTTGCAAATAACTGTAAGAAGTTATGTAGTCTTGGTGAATATATCACAATTGATGAAAAGTTAGAACCTCTTAACAATAGATGCCCTTTCAGGCAATCTATACCGAATAAACCAGCAAAATACGGCATTAAACTGTTTGTTCTTGTAGATTGGAGGACATTTTATACATGGAATTTAGAAATATATGCAGGATTTCAACCTGAAGGTCCCTATAAATTAGAAAATGGTGCGGACAAAATTGTTATGAGACTTTAAATATTAAATTTAAGAACATTAAGTTAGTATCTTCACATACATATGGGTAAATGTATTTTATGTATCAAAATTTAAATGCATTAAAATTAAAAATTTAGTTACCTTTTAGAATTACATACCTTATTCAACATTATATGTGTTGTGACGACTTAATGAGGTTTTCTATTTATAATAATGGCTATAATATTTTTTTATATTTCATAATAAATACATGAGGCTTTCATTAATCATTTTCAAATTCCTGTCTAACTACTCTCTACCTATAATGGGCTAGTTATATTATTTAGAATTACCTTAATTTTTAAAAATTTGTATTTATTCCTTTTTATACATATACCACAGAAACTTATTTAATTAAGAGCAATAGTTACTTATTTTACAAATAATGTTAATATCAGCAAATTCATAAATTATTAATATATTAATTGAAAAAGTGACAAGAAGCAGAGCAAAGCACAATATAAATGTATTAAAATGTTAAGATATAGCTAACACTGTAGCACAAAGCAGGCATAACACTTTAAACAAAATATTTTAAGTTAGAAAAGGATATTTATTTGGTACCACAATATAAATAAATAAAATAAGGTTTGCTATGAAATATAATCGTAATACAGGAATAAAGATTTTACTCTTCAAGAAAATTAAAATGTTTTAAAAATACTATAATTAATTTAAAATCTAAATAAACAAATAAGCTATATGAGATGCAACAGATCCAAAGGGCAAGGAGAAAATAGCCACCTTCACAAAATCTGTCTAAAAATATAATAAAAGAGCATACTGTTATCAATCAAATAGTCATATCAAAACATATTACAATATAAATTTAAACCAGGATTCATTCTAGATTTAGGAAAAAACAGAGAGTAAAAGTTTAAAAAAAAAAAAAAAAAAAGTTTTGCAGCTAGGAACACTTTTGTTCATTATGAATAAATATTGAGAGAAATTAATAACATCCATGCTTCAATATTTTTAATTTCATGAAATAAAAATTTTGGTTCTTGGGTAAAATCCTGTCGACCATGAAAGTTGGCACAATTCCAGGCTAACTTATACCATTAATTTCCTATCCAATGACAACTATCCAATCATAGTTTGGTGACATTTTTTGATTTGATGTAAAATGCTTGACTAGATTTTACACATGTAATAGAGTTTCTTTAAAAAAGAAGAAATTTTTTAAAATCATTATAGCATTAAACATTCACACATTAATACACCAAAAAGGTATACTGAGTGCTCCTTTAAATTTAAATGGCATGCACACATGGTTGTTCCAGAGAATCTGTCTAGAATCATTACAATATCTTTTAATAATTTCAGGAATTTTTCATAAAGGATGTTGTACTAGATCAACACTAAAGCTACTGTGGATGGATCTCGTAATTTCGATCTATGGTTAAATAATAAAGTTACACTGCAGCTGGGACCTACTCCTAACTCAAACATCTCAGGAGATCCTCGAAGCCTATTTCAATTTAGCTTGTCCAATGGGTCTACCCCCCCTCATTTACTTAGATGTTGATCATTCAAACAGAATACAAACTATTTTTTTCTAATGTATCAAATAGAAAAATGTGAGTGCTACTTTCTTCTCTCTCCTTCATTGAATATAGGTTCAATTAATAGTATGCACAGACTTCTTTCATGGGGGAGAGATTATATTTCAATGCCAATGAGCTCAATTCATAAAATAATTTGTTCTCTTCATTTACAAATTCTCATAGAATACACATTGTGAAAAAATAGAAAAAGTTATGATATCAATGCTATATTCCATATTTTCTAAATTAATTTAGATTATAAGAATTTTTAAATTTTGTTTTGAATGGAGATATCTGATATGTTAAAAGTACATAGGGAAGAATAATTTGGTTGTAAATATACAAAATTATCATAAAATAATATAAAAAGAGATAGCTAGCTATATTAGTACATTCTGCATACATTTTAATTTTAATGCATAATATAAAATATACAATTTCAAGCTACACAATGTTAAATTTTAACAGGATAAAAAAATGAATGTAGAAATTAAATTAGTCTTTTCAACAAATATCTTAAACTAAAATAATTTGATTCTAATTTATATATTTTATCATGGTTCTGGAAAGAAATATGCTACTTTTTGTAATGTTTCAGCAATTCATTTTCAATTATTAATGAAAAAATAACAGCTCAAAATTATAATTAGCAGCTAAAAAATTAAAATATTTGGTGTATTGCTGTGCATTATAATGGATTAAATTATTTTTTTTTGATGCATGAATCATCCTTCATAAAATGTCTCTACATTCTGTATTCTTATTTAGACCTTGAGAAGAAAATATTCTCATTGTCATGAGTAAATTTAAAAAAAAAACAAACCACTATCTGGAAGATAATGGAATTTTGTTAATTATAATCATATAGTGAATGACATTTCAAGGGCACTTTATAACAGAAAATTCATTACCTAAAAACAAGTATATTTCAAGCAATTTTGGGGATATTTATTAAATCTTTCACACCATTCAATCTTAATTTACATATTTGTTGAAAATTTTATCAGGAAATAAAATCTATATTAGAGATTTCATGATTGTATACAATAAAATCAACATTGAAACAATGACTTTATTTAAGATCATAATGCACAGTGAAACTATTACACAAAATATCACTTTTTAAAGCTGCAAAATTTAATTCTATTTATTAAATTTTCTATATAACATCAGGAGAAGAAATATTTATTAATTAGATGTTAGCAATATTGTATTACTTGTTTCTTATTAAACACAATCAAGAAACTGAAGAGAATTTACATTCAAAAAAATTATTACTCATGAGAAAAGTTATTCCAAAATTATATGGAACTATATATATATTTGAAAGATAACATTCTTCAAAATATTTCATGTTCAAAAATGTGACTCCAATACTTTTATAAATAAAGAAAAACTTTTGAAAATATAATGCTAAAAATAATATAGAATACATATTGCATAAGAAAAAAAACTTATGTTATAAATCACAAATTTTTTTTATCATATAAATTTATTACTTTCATAACAAGAAACTGAAGGGTTATATAGATTACAGACCTGACACAGAATATTTTATATTTGATTTTCATGAATTAATATCAGAATTTAAAGAAAAACTGAATGACAATGGTGCTGTAAAGAGCATATGTATATTCCTCTTTTACATGAACAAAATAATTTAATTATCTCAAATAGTGTTCAATAATGATAAAAAAAAAAAAAAAAATTGTAGTACTAAAACTGATTTTACTATACAAAAATTTAAAGAAAATTATCAAATTTATGGAAACAAAACTCAGAATTCATGATAAAATACAACAGGAAAATGTTTATGCTAATTATTTGTTGATTGAGATTTATTATTTGAGAAGAAATATATATATAACCAAATTTTGCCACCAGATAAACAGATCCTATTTTTACGTTCATTAATGAACTTATCTTCAGCAGTTATTTTTTACACACATAAGTTTTAAAAAAAAAATCTAGAAAAACAACGGAAGCAAAAAAAATATGTATTCAATTAAGTAATTATATACAAATATAATATATATTAGAGATAGATACACTCCAACTTTAATAAGATATGGATTCCAAATACTCTCAGACATTCTTCAATTTGTATTATACGTTTTAATTAAGATCATAATGCATGTCATTTGATGAATTTCATAAAATACATTTCATATTAATTTACATATAAGCAATTTAAAAATAAACAAAAAGTTAAAATATGTTTTGAGATTCTTAACACTAAATTAGCTACTCAAAACATCACGTACCTACTCTATAAATGACTAAACGTTTTGAAATCTCATTACGATATTCAACTAATAAAAACTTTTTACTTAGTAACTGAACTACAAAAAAAAAAAAAAATTAACTTATAATAAGAAGAAAGTAGAATAATTCATCACAATTATGAAGGATTATCCAATTAAAACGATCCAGATAACTCGTTACTTAAGAAATAATTGAGTACAATTTCTCAAACAATTTTCAGCAAATTTATCATTGCAGTAAAATTAGTTTGAAAGAGTAGGGTCGGATATATCCCGTCATGCTATCACTGGTGGCCAGCGAACGGATCAATAACAAACATGGCTAGTGTTTGGTGCTTCATCAAACAATGAAACTACGTTTGTTTCCACTTCATTTGAAGATTTATAATTTTTAAATGGTTCTTACCCAACAAAGAATTCTAACGATCACATAAGGTTTTGTTATAATAGATATAGGATCTGTCCCAGATCCCGCTTTACCCGCACCGTAGATACTACCAACTCCACCGTTCATATTTGTTACGGAACGAACTCTGGGAAAATTTGAGGTTGCCGTTTTTGACTGGAATTAATACAGTCGCCAAGAGAGGGTGAATTTCGATGGAATATCTCGCCAAATACCTTTCTCAGGAAAATTTTTCTCTTTACGTAGAAATTTAAAAGTAATTTGAGTGTTGGAAATATTGATAAAATAATTAAAATGTTCATTTTTTCTGAGAATGTGTTGAAAACTTTTTCAAAAAGGTTTGTGTTATTTCAACCAATGAGTTCGATTTTATAGGTAAAATTTAGATTAATTATGTTTTAAGTAAATCCTACTTCTATATATATTTATATAAGTATCAGCACAAAAATTTTTGCTTTTTCATTTACTTGATGTTTGCATTCAAGTTTTTAAAAAAGCAGATAAGTTTGTTAGATACAGATATTCGGGACAATCGATGCGAAGAACATTCGAAAAGACGAATTCTAACTTCAAGGTTAAGGTCAAAGGTGATAAGTTTTTAAAATAATACGTAGAGAAGTCATATTCGTGTTTGATATTTTCTTTGTTGGCAACTGGAAAAATATTTTTTTTTAAAGAAAGAGATGTTTTATTATTTTTAAAAGGGCAAGAAGAAATAGTTACTGAAAATGATTATCAGAAGAATTAAGAATGAAACAAATATGTCATTCCTAAACTTATCAATGTCAAATTTAAAAGAAAAATAGCTGAACAAAAACTTATTAGTCTTCTTTCTCATTAAAAACAAAAATGAGCAAAGACATACAAATAATTTTGCAACTGTTTTGTTAACATTTATTAACTCTTGCATAATATTTTCTGCTTTTCGATATGTTTTATATGATTTATTATTTTTTGCATTTTATATGGAGGTTTTTCAAAATCTTTTCAAAGTATTTTAGTACAGATTTCAAGCATCTTAAGTAATTATCTTTTTAATTTCTTTAAAAAAAAAATCATCGATAATTCTTTGTAATTACGAATAAATTACAAATTCTCTAACTCAAAAATTATATTAAAAAGTATATAACACTACAGAGCACATTACACAACAGAGAAAAACTCAGATATCCATGTAGAATGTTTCTAAAACAAATTAATAGTAACATACAATATATTTAAAATCATTATTATTATTTGGTATGTCATGTAACAAAGTTCACTTGAGGGAAATCATTCTCAATTTCACTGCATGCTGGCTTTTTTGCGTTAAATCTATTGTGTCTAAGTAAACGGTTCTACAGTGTGGGTACAATGTCAAAAATCTTATTTTCTGCATGGAATAATTTATTTCCTATTTATTTAATAAGGTTTGTAGAGTTGTTTGACAGGTTGATTATTTAATGGAACTTTGTATCTTTGTGTTATTACAAAACATACAGTTTTATTTTGTATTTTCAAAAAGATTATCGCGATTGAAATTTTTTGAATACCGGATATTACTTCATAAAAACTTGGAATTTTTGGACTTGGAAGAGGAAAAAAAAAAAGAAAAAAAGAATAACAGTAAATTTAAAAAATTACTGTAAGGAAAATATTTAATAATGAAACAATTGTATTCTATTTGTAATGAATTATGCTATTTAATATACTACTATTTAAACGCATTAAATAAATAATCAAATTTATTAAAAAGTAATGTAAACATTTGGAACATTATTCATGTAATAAACAGAAAATGTTATGGTAGAATTGTTACAATTTTTATAATAGAGTTTGAACTAAGAAATGTAACACATATCTGTCAAATTTCTTCCTTATTCTATACCTGCCCAATTTATAACAATGGCAGAAATGAACGACATTTTTTTTTATGAAAATACACGACATTATGCACACCTACACCCACAAAAGAAACATTAAAGAAAGAAAAATATTTAAGTTTGAATAACAATAATAGTAAAATGAATAAAACTTGATCCATTAAAAAAAAATAAAACACTGAACGCTATCTCGTATTCTTGAATTTTGTTCGACACGTTCTATCTCATTTGAATTCTTAAAATTAGTTAAGCAATTAGAAAATACTCGCTATTGATGAAATAAAGGCTCGCATATGTAGCATAGTGTTAATAAGTAAGTTATTATTTGAATATGATATCCATAAATACTTTATGTATGGACATATACTTCTTATGACAGAACATTTAAAATTGTTTACTGTACAATATAAAGCAGTTTTTTTTCAGTACAAAATCGTTTGCAGCATTGCAATTTTCATTTCTGAAAATAAACCGATATTCTCTCATCTGTGCAAATTAATAACATTTTTAGTATGGGGAAAACATCAACTATCAGCATAAAACATGTATTCAACATAGAAAGATCTAGGTAACAGGATAAAAATAATTATTTGAACTCAAAAATTAACATCAGAATTTTTGCACTAAAGAACACATTGAATTTCACCACTTTTCTCAGTTAATATAAAAAAAAATATTAATAAGAATACATATGAACTCTGAAGAATATATGTATAAGGAATAAGTTTTAAACAAATTTTTGGATATAATAAAATAAAAATCTCATTTTGAGGGCTAAGTAAGTTTAGAAAATGAAGATTTTAATTTAATTAATAAGAATAAAATAGAACGTAAATAACTAATTTGTGTGAAACCGTAGAATATAATAAAATTTGATTTAAGTATTCAATTATATATTCATACTTTTTGAATTTTACTTGAAAACTTTCTATTTTCGAATATACAGTGGCTCCTAAAAAAAGAAAAAAAAAAGAAAAAAATTAAGCATATACATCTGGCTCCTAAAATTAAGCATATACCTCTGATTCTTCTAAAAGACTCGAAACGATATTATTAAATACGCATTTAAATTTAATATCTGTAGGAGTGATAAAATGCGAATTGAAAAATGTATTAGTATAAGAAACAAAAATGAAAATTTGATAATATTTTAATCAACAAAATTTTTCCATCAAAGCTCCAAATTTCAGGGCCACAAAATTGAATATACGCCGTATTAAAATTGTATTTTTGCTACTATCGCGCGTTTTTGCAAATGAATCAGAAAACAGTTTCATTTCCTTGATATTCTGCTATTAAAAAGGAAAAAAAATATTTCAGATGTGAAAATGGGCTCCAGAACTAAAACTAAAATTTAAGTTCGAAAAATTGTCATTTAAAGGTATCCGCCTACCTTCGGAGAGGATTTTTTTAAATAATTGGAAAAATAACTTTTTATATGCATTATACTATAAGATATGGTTAAATACTTAAAATACAATGTAAAATGTGCATAAATTAAAAATTATTTTAATATTTCAGTTCAAAAAATACATAAAAATAGCAGTAAAATGGCACTTGTGCAAAACACCAAAACTTAAATTTAAATAGAGATACTTTAATTCTGTCAATTTTATTAAAATGAATTGAATCTAATTTAGGATTTGTGCTTCTATCACAATTATAACCCTGAAAATTAAATATTTATAGGAAGTCGTACTTTAACATACAGGAAAATAGTACAAATTTGTGATAAGTTATGACTTTTATCATCAATAAAATGCAAAGTAATCAAATTATTAAAATAGGAGAGGTTCAAGTCCTGAATTCATTTTCATAGAGTATTCCATGAAAGTTTCATAACATTATATACATAACTTTTTTCAACACTTTGTTTTGCGCTGAATCAAAATATGAAAATCTTGATTTTGAGAAAAAGCTGAAAATACATTTCAACCCAGAAACTTACCGAATCAAATAAATATTTAATATTAAAGGCCCTTGATTTGTAAAGTTCACTATCTGTATTACTTTAGTAAGTTATCTTTTTCTTCCTGATTGCCTTTAAAACTTTCCCACGCTTACATGTAACAGGTGTTGTATAACGCTTCAAATTCCTGATTCGATTGTAATCCAATTTTTTGTATCCCTTTACAGTGAAATGGCCCGGATTTTCAATGTTCAGCTTATTTAAGACTTGTAAGCAGCCTTGATGTCCTTCGTTAAATTGTATTATTGCATCATATGCACCCAATTTCGTAGTTTTCAAACAAACATAAACTTTCTTTGGTACTCTTTATCATATTACACTATTAAAAGATTCATTTGAATTTTGGGTCTTGGGAAATTCATCTTGCATGTTGGAAGATATTTTGATGGCGATATTACGTCAAATATCAATGAAAAACAAACATTGAAGTTCCATTTCTGGTAGCAGAATGCTACTTCTAATAAAATTTGACACAGATTACTATTAAAATGCTTATAACTCAAATTCTATGTAAGATAGAAACAAAATTGAAACTGTGCTAGAAGGTTAAGAAATCCGGCTTTAAAAATAGACCGTAAATAAAAAAAAAATCGACTTTTTGCCCCAAAATTGCGTTTTAAAGGTAGGCGGATACCTTAATGTCTGAAATAGAAAAACTTCTGCATTATATTGTAAAGAAAGTTCAACGCAATCACTAATGTATACAAAACGTAATCGTAAGTTTAAATAATTCGAGATAAAAAAAACGTTTTTATATAATGACAAAGTATATTGATTATTATACATTAAATTCAAAACATACACGTGATAAACACATAGAAAAATTTAATTATAATTTCAATTTAATCAATCATTTATTGAATATTTTTTACTGAAAAATTTTACAGCAAATACTAGCCTTTCCTTCTTAGTTCCCAAATATTTTTGGATTACCCGATCTAACAGCGTGGAGGTGAGGTGAGGCTAATTTGAGTATGATTGGCTAAGTGTAGATAAATCTACATGTATTACACGTCATACTGTTCTAGACCCAAAAACGTGGACAAAACACAAACGAACTTTACTAAAAAATTAGTAATGGAGCAAATAAAAGTTATGCATCTAATAATTTTTACTAATTCATGATTTCTAGTCGGCATGCCAATAATTTAAATTCTATTTTCTTAGTACTTCTGAAATGGTGTACATCAATTTCTAAAAAACATAATTTTTAACTTTAAAAGACACATTTCTGGACGTATTAAAAAATTCGTAATATAAAATCAAAACAGGCATTTGAAAGTTTGTAAGTCATTCTATTAAAACTGGGAACCAGAATTCAGAAAAAATTATTGTGATATGATATACGAGCCAAATATTGGAATCTTTCTTTCTTACGAATGATTACTGACTAAAAGTCAGCAACCCTTACTATCTCGGAGATAGTAAAGGGGAGATAGTATCTCCCCTTTGTGAGTACAAAAGTTTTACGATACCTCATGCGGCGTATGAGGGAATTCCCGATGTTCCCCGAGGGGGAAAGAAATTTTTTCCTCAAAGCGCCGAGTGGAAGGGATATTTTGACTTATTAAAATTATTAAAATATTAGTTAAAACTTGTCGAAAATGTCTAATTATTGCATTGTTAGGCAAGTAAGAACGATTCCCAAAGTTTCAAAGTTCTAGCTTGATAGGAAGTTGGTTAAATTAACGATCGAAAATTTGATGACACACACACACACACACACCAAGTGAAATTGAGAAAAACGTTTTAAAAAATAGGAAAATTGCAAATAAATTTGGAGTGGAGAAAATGAGTGCTTTAGTTTGGTGACCAAGAGAAACAATAATCGAGAAGTCAGAAAAATTCTTCAAGTGATTACTTTAAAATTTGTCTCATCTACTTCTAAAACGATAAATAGATGTGTTTCTACTAAAACAATTCTAAAATTATACAAGTCACTAAGCTGGAAGAAAACTTTTATTTTCCAATGCAAATAGAGAGAAAATGATTGAATTCATTTGCTAAAAATTATATTTCAGGATTCCCTCAATATTTCAGGAATAATGTAGTACTTATTAACAAAAACTAATCCAGTGTTTTTGGAAGTAAAGGTTGATGGTATATTTGGCGAAAGCCTGATTTTAATCTAGTTCCCCTATCATCCTCACTGTTAAACATGATGGTGGTTTGGATTTTGTATGGAGCGGATGTGAAGAGAGAAGTGGGGAAGTTTCGATTGAGAGAGACGAAATCATGGATAAAATGAAATACTTTAATATACTGAAGCAAAATTTAAAACTAAGTACATCAAGATATTAGGCTTGGGGTCGCATCTTATGTTTCAACAAGATAATATCTCAACATATACGTTTAAAATGTTAAGGTATGGTTGTTGTACAACTGTAAAAGGCATATGCATATGCACTTGCACAATCTCTCCAATACATTACCATAATATATTTGTAGTTCCAATTGAAAAATATGTTCAAAAATATAATATTAGAAGCAGAAATTTACGTATAGTATTACAAGAAAAATTGGCAAAAATATCTAGTGAAGCGATCCTTTTTAAATAAATGCACGCTGCTTTTGGAAGGTGTTCTAAATGAAAAAGGTTACGCAATGAAGTAATGAATTTTCAAGGTTCTTTTAAGAAATTATACCAGATGTATGTTAAATTTTGTGATTAAAAATCTGAAATTTCTAAGTAAAAATTATGGTAATTAAAATATTATCGATGCATCATTTTCGTTTCTTAGAAGAATACATTTTTTAATGTATGTTTTATTATTACTATAAATGTTAAACTAAAATGGGTATTTTAAGAATGTTATTTAATGCTTTTTAGAAATAAAAAATGAGTGGTGTACATTAATTTTTGGAGCCACTATATAATAGTAGCTCCGAGAATTGAGTGTTGAAATGAGATATGTAGAGCTGGATACCAATGTTAAGGGAAAAATGCTGAACACTATTCAAATTTTCCTTTTAATTTTTCTTCAGAAATACGAACATGTTAGTATTCGAAATTTACATTACTTAAACATATTATATGTGAAATTATCATAAAATGGCCCACGCATAAAAAGTTTGTAACTTTAATTTAACTAACTTTTAATTTTATTTAAAAAGTTTTAAATAAAATTAAAAAGGCACGAATATGATCTAAAATTAAGTAATTTTGAGAGAATTTTCAAACATTACTTTTTACAATTTTATTTATTTAGGATATTCTTACTTGAAACCAAACATATTTGAAAGAAATTCATATATGTAACTATGTACATTATTCATTTTTGTATCTATACAAGGAATGATAAAACTGTTGAGGAAATTTATCTTAAAAATCCCTTCTTGCAGTTTGAAAAATGTTAAAGTTCTGCTCTTTCAATTCGAAATATTTCAAAGAAAAATTCATCTTCGAAAGGAGGCAACCATTCATATATGAAATTGAAAAATTCTACACTTTATGGAAATGCGCCGAAATCAGATATTTTGTACAGTTTCTATTTGAAACAAATTTTTATTTGCGAGAATTCGGTTTATTTCATAAAATCCCGAAATGGTGTACCAATCCATTTTGCAATCTTTAGTTAGATTTATGTTCTTAATTTAACTAGTGTTAAAGAAATAGGTAAATTATACTTTCCAAAATCATTCGGTGGAAATCAAATGTAAAGAAATTCGTGGCCATTTGAACATGCGGCAGACTTAAGCAGCCGGAAAAATCGTTTTCAAATATCGTATTGGTTTAACGGTTGCCATAACAAAATGCGCATATTTACACCGCTTACATCGCCAACAAAAACATTGCTTTCGAAAATGGCATTTAGTTGCGAACAAGAGAGAATGATTTGAAACTGGAAAGGAAAAAAAATCTTTTATTTTTGTCTATTATTTCTTCAAATTATGATATATATATATATATATATATATATTTGTTTCTTAATACATGTAGTTTATGAATATGCTAATGATTTTATTTTATTTATTTTTCTTTGTTTTTCGTCGTCAAATTTAAAATAACTAGGGTTTCAAAGGCTTGATCAAAAGGTTATCCTTGCTTATTACGTAAGAGCAATTATTTATCTTGATTTTATTGTTATTATTCTTAGTTTTCTACAGACATTAGATAAGAAAAATTTCAATTGATGACGCACTTAAATAATTCTAAAAAAGTTAGCATCTTTAATATTTCAAATTATTTATATTTTCTATTCCTTTATTTTAAACTTAATTAATCGAGAATACAAAGAAAGCATGATATAATTTATAATTAGATGTTAAAACGACATATTTTGAGTATATTTTGGATTAAACTTAATTTTTTGGCATGTATTTTTATGCAAATACAGCTTATATACATAAATTCTTAATGGACTTCCATTTTCTTGATTGTGTTAGGGAAAAAACATTTATAGTGACTTAACTATGAAAAATTTTATTTTGCTATATTTGGTATGACAGAATGCAAAATAAATGTGAGTCAGAAAGCTCAATAAATGAAAAATTTCTGGTTGAAACATTTTTGTAAATAGTTTCAGAGTTGAAAATTAGGATATCTTTTCTAATACCACAATTTTGAGGATTAAATTTTGATCTGTTTTTGATGAACTCAAATCTCCAAAGGACACGATTCAAATGTCCTGCATATATAACGGAGGAAAACGATCAAAACATTAAAATATTTAAAAATCTGCATTTTTATACATGTATTAGTATTTGCGTTTTTTATCAAAGTGTGGTTATTTTAGGATTCTTGTTCAATTTCCGAAAATATGTGATTGTTTATTGACGTCGCACTGAGAAGAAACACGAGGGCTATTGGCGATGGATCTCGTAATTTTGAACCTCGATCAAGTGTGACGAGGATGACATCCGAGCTGGTATCTTCCTCTCCAAATCTCATACCCCGCTAACGGGAGAATTTGGGACCTAGATAAGATTTAATATACATCCTTCCCGCTGTATGGCAGGTCTAAAATGGCTTCAGGGTTCGACTCGACGAAAATAACTTCGGCCGTCAACGTGTTCGCGACGATGATTGCTAGGCTATTGCGGCCATTCCTCAAAATCTATTTTATCTCTAGTTCTAGTATTTTACACAAAATAAAGTTCTTTTCCATTTAATGAACACGTACTTTTTATAATACATGCTCATAAATTTTAAGTATCGAACAATGTTAGTATAAAAATTATGTGTGATTTTAATAACAAAATTAAAATTTTAAAACTTTTTATTAAATTTATTTTTAAAATTTTTATAAAATATAATTTTTCAAATTATATCAGGTCTAACAGAAAATTTTGTGTGTTTGTGAAGTGAAAAAAATAATAAGTTTTTTTATACATTTAATAAAATTTATTGTTCATTGTATGATCCGTCGCTACTTATGAACTTTTGCCAGCGTGATGGTAATTTGTACATACCATTAAAAAAAGAATTTCTTGTCTTTAGGGGCGAGGAACTCAAGCAGTGCTAAATAGACATATTATTGAGCATGGAATTTGTTCCCTTAATTTTTTTTTTGCAGGGGGATAAATAAGTGTTTATTAGAGGATGCTAAGTCTGAGAAATACGATGGATTCGACAAAAATTTCCAACTTAACTTTGTGATTTTTTGATGAATTGCCAAGGTAGCAAGTGGTTTGGAATTATCATGATGTAATATAATATGCTTCATAATGAGCATCACCGGCTTTTTTTCTTTCAGTGCTTTGTTTAAATCATTCATATCCTGACAGTATGTCTCCAAACTAAGCTTTTTGTTAGGTTTCAAAAGCTCTAAATGTATTGGTTCTTGGACGTCCCACTCTATGCACAGCATTCTCTTGTTCAGGTGTAATCTCTATTTAGCGGTGAAAGGGACAGATAGTCCATGTTGCAAGTATGCTCTTTTCCTTACGATGCATTCGAAAATAATCAATTTTTCATCGCCAGTTATCATTCGGTCCCAAATGGATTTGTTTTCGTTCCAAGCAAACAAAAACGTGCATATGACATTTTGTTTAAGCAAATTTTTCTCACTTAGCTCACGTAGCACCCAACTTGAATGTTATTGTATAATAGTTATTATATTGAACAGCAAATATTATTAAATGTATGAAAACTGTATTAATTTTTTTTTCACTTCACAAACGGACAGAACTTTCAAGCTGACCCAATACTTATGTTCAGTACATAGAATGTTTTCAAAGTCATAAATGCTGTACTGTATTGCAGACTATTAATAAAGATGACTTGTTTTAAGGACATCACATTTATTTGCACACATATTTTCAAGCATAAATTAGATACACAATTTCCACAAGCACCATTTTTCAATGTTCGTCTTTACCTCTTGGAACCAAACTCAAAACTCTTTCTTTATATCCGTTGCCAGTAAATTTTCAAAAAAACAAAAATATGATTTGGTGTTGCCAAAAAAATATATCTTAATAAAGAATATTGAAAAAAAGTATCACTTTAAGTTTAAATCGTTTGCTTTTAAAAGTTGAATAGATAATATTTGTAAAAAAAGTATCACATTAAATTAAATCGTTTGCCTTTAAAAGTAGAACAGATAATATTTTAAAAAAGTATCGTATAAAGATTAAATCGTTTGTTTTTAAAAATTGAATATGTCACAATGCAGTAATATTAATGCAAGATGATGTGTGCTTGGAAGAAAGTGCAAGGCTTAAAAAGGAAGTGCAGCCACTGATTATTAATCGCTCATAAATAACTATGTTATGTATGTTTAAACATGCTATTTTCTTTGCGTCAACAGATACGTTGGTGTACTGGTACATCAATGGTAAAATATAATTTCCGCAGCATTTAATTTTAAAAAGTGGGAATTACTTAAAAATGACATAAAATAATTTATTTAAAAATTATTTAAACATGGATTATTTTTCTGCGTCGAAGGTTGTGACGTTGGGCTATTCGCGGTTTCTCTTCACTAACCTTGAGGACTTTTAATTAAGATTGATTGCTTTTGCTAAACAACCTTTGCCCGACCAAAAATGAAACATAAATATGTAGATAAAAAGCAGGTAGAAATGAAGTGAAGCGGGAAAGTTAGGAAACATATAAACTCCGACTGAAAGTCGCGATAGAGAGGTTGAAGGAGGAGTTGAAAGAGGTTGAAATAGGTGATTGGATTAAAAGTGGAGTGATTCAAGAGATTTAGTTATTCCAGAGTTCAACATTTGCTCCAGAGTCTGAGTTGCAGTCGAGGAAGGCTTAGTGGTAAGAGTCTGTTATATTATTATTAATGGGTTGAATTAAGGTAGTAAAATCCTTCCCCAGGAGAGCATTAATAATTGTTGTTATATTAATTAGAAGTTAATAAATTCCGTAAATATTGTTCTAGTGTCTCTTTGTTGATTTATTGTGTCTTAATTAGTGTTTAATCATTGAATTTAGCTATGGCACAAGAGGCAGCCCGGATCGGTCAGGCGTTACATGGTGTCTCAGGAATACTACATTTTTGAGTACAAGATAAAGGAAATTTTCAGTTTGATGAGTACAGATATGTAGTTTTTCCCCTTGTAATTTTAGCTTTGCCATAATTTAGGATACATTTATTTTACAAAGAAGATTTATTTTTACGCTAATCAGATGAGGAAAAAATGACAAGAATCAAGTTGGGCACCTAAGATAAATCACGTATTTGTTGTTTGTAATGTTAATTCTCTCTGTGATAGGGTTATTCAAAATGAATCATCCGATTACAAAATTCCATATTTTCAAAAATAAACGTCACAAAATGGTAAGTAATACATGAATAGGAAAGAAAAATGTGGAAGTTTTATGAAGCGAACAACAGCTGGCTTTTGTGTACTATTTCGCGAGAGCAATTTTATTATCTACCTTGAAATAGACCAGGTGACTTGAAGTTACATAGTTGGCAACCTAAGTCACTTAATATGGATCCACGCAATTTCTTCCTTTGGGAGTTTGCAAAAGATAAAGTGTATGAGCCACCATGACCCTCAAATTTAGGTGAACTTAAGGAATGTATTTCTGCTGCTGCACAATTGAATACCACTGACACTTTACAATGTATTTTACAGGATTTAACACATCAACTTGACGTTATACACGTAACCAGAGGACGTTATATCGAATAAAAAGTGCCCATATTTTCCTTTTTCATACATGTGCCACTTAATTATGTGACATTTATTTTTGAAAGTATAGCATTTTGAAATGGAATGATTCATTTTTAATAACCCTGAATATTAAAATCATACTACTCTCTTCAATAAGAGATACTCGTATAAAATTTTTATAAAGGATTAAGCAATTAGTTTTAGACTTAATTAATTTCCACTTTGAAAGTATTTTGATTCTTAGCACATATTCTTTCTCTTTCACAAGAAAAGTTTGTGTCAGCATTTTAATGCCTGCTATCACTAGTAATCAACTTGATGTCTTAAAAAAATTATAACAAAGAGACCAAAAGATTTTAAAAGATTGAAGTGAAACTTCAAAAAAAATAAGCATTTCTTTTTAACCAAACGATTTCTGTATTATTTTAATTTGTATGAAATCGGGAATACCCAAGATGAAATTATTTAGAAACTTAATGTAATTGTGAGCCAATAATTTTTGCCTCTCGAGAACTTTTATAAAATTTCTACGTTTCCCCGGGGGCTACGTTTCCCTACGTTTCCCGGTACAAACAGATCTGATATTGGCAAAAAATGGTGAATAGTATTTCAAATGGTAAAGAAAAGTTTTTTTCTTATTCTTTCGTAATATATCGAAAAATTACTTTTATTTATTGTTTATTAGGGAGAAAGAATGGGTAGAAATTCTGTGAAGACTTAAATTTATGGTACTTGTTGTTTATTCACAGATTCTTACTAAAGTCTTACTGAAAATCATTCGACTGCTGTGCAATTCTATGCATTTTACCTAAACAATTAAAACAACTATCCTGCGCCTCACGAATGATATAATAGACAAGTTTCTGGTGGCGCCCTCAACATTAAAGGAGACAGAAGCGTCCAAACACTATTTGTAGACATGATTCATTAGGGGCCTTACCTTTGACTAGGAGAAGAAAGCTTTCCTGATGGGCACCATTTGTAATTCCACCCTAGTCTCTCCCGACCATCTTTTGAACTTGTATGGGACTTCAAAGAGTTTAGACTTATTTACTATTTCTCGTCTGATTCATGACTTCCTGAGAATTTTTGGTCACGTGGATTTTGCATAGTTTTCTATTAGACCAAATGAAAGTCTTAACAAGTGCGTTTGATAGTATTTTCCATTTTTTAAAAGTTTACTTACACAGAATTTTAAAAAAGTTTGTTTCTATTTTTTTTTTTTTACATTTTTTTTTCTTTGTTTGTATTAATGCTGTGCTATAGAAACATCAGTTAATATGAATTAAATTCTTAATTTCAAACCATTGTCAAATGTGGAATGTCAACTCATTTGAAACTTTATGTGCTGGAGCTCTACCTTTAGTCTATCAATAGCCAATTTTATTCTAGACTGTTATATTTTGATGAATAAAAATTCAAACGCACAAAAATAACAAAGTAAGATCGTTATATTTATTAATTTTAAAATTATTCTGAAAAAAAAAAGTAAGCGAAAATTAATCATACGTAAAAATTACTGTACAAAGGAGAAATAGATATTGTTACGTGGCAGAACGGCTATCACAACGCACGAAAGGTCCTTAAAATGGAGGCTCATTTGGAGAAAATATATTTATCCTGAAACTCTCTAGTAGATGCACTGTATTTATTTTAACAGGAAGCAAATAATACACTCTCATGTCTCATAAATACACGATAGAACTAACTCAGAGTTCATGCAATCGCTGAACACAGAAATTCATATCACTCAATCGCATTAACACCATGACGGTCTTCCTTCATTATTTAATTATCATCTTTAAGTCTAATTAAATATTCAATAAGTTCAAAATTCCAATTAAAGATGCGTAAGAGAAGGTTAATATACTCGCGATCTTGCATATTCAATCAAAGAATAGGCAAGATCTCTCTCTCTCTCTCGAATCCCTCTTAACTCAGTTAATCCTAGTTTATGCTCAAATAATAAAGTCTTAGCTTACCAAATTACTCATTCCGACTTAAGCACTTTTCAATTACGGCATATTAGACTCCTGTTATTCTGATCCGGAGTCATTTCCAACTACTCTCACAATAAGCGATTAATTATGATGATTCACTCCAATCTACACATCTATCAGCAGGTCGTTATCGTTTGTCTCGCCTGTTTTTCATTTCAATTCTATTTGATTGAAAATTATTATTGCTAATTCAATTCACTGCATTCCTAATCTTATCTAACTTATCTAATCACGTTTCATTTGGTTAGCGGGGAGTTGTGACTATATGCAATTCAAATTACAATAAAAATCCCGAGGTTAATAAAGAGAAAACCGCAAATAGCTCATTTTTGCATCGCATATAGTCCACATATATTCCATAAACGAATACACTTAGTGGCTCAAAGATATACCTTGAGAACAATATACAACATACTCCTACTTATTTCAAGAACCTACTCTTTTCATCTAGGGCAAGGGTGTCACACTTAAAAGCAGACATTTGTCAAATTTATAGGGTTTATGTTTATGTGGGCCGCAAGCAAGAGCTGAACTATAAAAATACTTTTCAAAGGAAAAAAAAAAGTTTGTTTCAAAAAGTAGGTTGAAAAAATTCAAGAACAACGATAATTTTAATTTTTTTTTCAGACACTAAACATTTTTTCTCTGTTAACTTCTTTTCTACGTCGGGATGAAATTCGTTTGCAGTGATTAATTTCAAAACTAACCCAAAGTGATAGTCAGAAATTCTAAATTTGATAGTCTCATTTCTTTTCATCAGTGAAAATAACTGCTCACATTGACAATTATATATATATATATATATAGATATCATATACATAAAAATTATCTCATATACAAGTTTTTGAGTGTTTTCAAATCTGGCAGATGAATATTTGTAATATTCTGGCATTCCAAATTCACTGAATTTTACGTATAATTCTGAATCACGCATTTCGTTAGGTACTGATTCTATATATTGAATAAATTAAAGAGAACAAAGAAAACTTATTTTCTAGTAATTTAAAATCAGCAAATCTTATTATAAATTCATTTCTTTACTATACTTAATATTTTTTGTGTATTTTTAAACGACGTGGTTTCACCTAAAGTTATTTTGTTCATTTTACACGCCGAAAAGTGTATTGATGAATCTTGGATCCATAATAAATATTTTCATAATTTAATTGCTTTTCCCATAGATCTAGCTTACATTTGAATGCTTTAATTTGACCGCAAATATTTGTAATGATCGAATCTTTTCAATGAAGTTATTATTTAAATTGTATATGTGTTTTTTTACATAGATCTTTGAAGATAAACCTCGTAACCATATTATATCAAAAAATAGGCTCGTATCGTAATTTTTGCTAGTTAGGAACTGGCATATTTCTTCTTATAAATCTCAGAGAGAATCGTGAAGAATTTTAATGCGAGACAGTCAATATACCTCAGAATAGGAAGACAAACCGGAATTCTCAGTGTTAGATTCACTTAAGAATGCATAAACTGCCGCTAATTTAAACCTTGAGATTTTATGAGATTACTTTTATAAGCGTTAATGCTTGTTAAATGCTGATTACCTCCACATGTAATGTTTTTTGATATACAATGTAATGTGTTTGATGAATCTTGGATCCATCATAAATTTCACTTTGCATTTTTGCAGTAATGCAACGAAACCACCGTTTTTTTTTTTTTTTGTTTTTGTTTCGGACATCGACGGAGCGCCAACTGTATCTATAAAAGTTAATATTGTTTTAAGTAGTATGTATTTTTGCAGGAGGTCAAAAACACAATTAAATACATCTTATCCTATGTAAGCCCTATGTATCGGTACTAGTTCTAACAATTCCTCAAAAGTGTTGAAACCCATCTCGTATGCACGTACAAACATAGCAAATCGAACTACTTCCCCAATATTCGTACTATCGTCACAAGCAATGGGAAAAAGCTTTCAAACTAGACGATTATGCTTTTATCTGATATCTTATAGTGTAAGTCAAATCAGTTAATATTTCCACAACATTATTTAGAGATAAAAGAACTGCATGAAAAGCCTTCACATTTTTTCTGGACACACAATTTTTGCAGCTTTGAATAGACAATCTTTTATAAATTTACTTTCAGTGAAAGGCTTCGGTTTGGTTTGCTTTTATTAACGTCGTACTAGAAGCAACACGAGGGCTGTTGGAGACGGATCTCATAATTTTGAAACTCGGTCAAGTGACGAGGACGACACCTGAGCTGGCACACCCTCTCCTAACTTCCACACCACACCGACAGGAGAACTTCGGTCCCCAATAGAAAAACGTACATCAGCCTCAGCAACATGGTGGAATTTTTGTGGCATCAAGGCTCGAAACCACTACTCAACGAATCGCCAGCTGCGAGTCTAATGCCTTAACCATCAAGGCTACCGTGACCAAGGCTTCTGGGGCACAGCTATAAATTCAGACGAGACGTAGCTCGCCTGGCCACCGCTTCAATTTCTTGTGTTATTTTAGTAAACACAAACTGTTTTTAAATTTTTTTTATCTCACAACCTCTCTCAATTTTTCGTGTCTAAATTAATCCCTAATAATTGTTACATATCGATTTGAAATGTTCAGAATGACGACTATTGCTGAAAACATTTGATGCACTAATAGTATTATGACATATAAAGAGGATTATTCAACGACATATTTACAGCAAAAAAAATTCTACCTTCCACTTTCCTTGAAAATTTTGATGTCAGTTGTACAATTTTTCGTTATTTGAACTACCACTTGACTTTGTCAAAAACAGGCTTAATATGAAAAAAAATTAATAATTGTTACACTTTTTCACTAATTGAACATACTCGTATAGAAAATATTTAATTTTTTCTTAAAATGTTTTCTTCACTTTTGTTTTCAATTCAAATAAACTTCCTTGTACATTTTCACCTAAACTGTGAAAATGCCTTTCCCTTCGTTTTTGTAATTCTGCAACGAAGACAACGAAGTCCATACGCCCAACTATTTTTTACACGATTTTGAAATTACACGGTTCACCAATATACTTTTATACACGAAGTCTTGGTTCTAACACGAATGCCCAAAACCTTTTTTCCCAAATATCCAAATACTGTTTTTACTACCTTATTCTATTCTACCTCTTTGATTCAGCCACTCTATCAGGGTATTATAGCAGCATTTAAAATGCACTACATAAAGCAAATATTTAAATATATTTTAGACTCAGTGAAAGAAAGAAATTTGACTGTTGTGGAAGCTTGGAGAGAGCTTACGATTATGGATTGTATTACGCTGCATCTTTTGCCATCAAACAGTTGCGCCGATCGACCTTAAATGCATGTTGGAAAAAAGTTTTGCCAGCATGAGTCAAAAGTGGAAGTTTCGTAGAATAAAAATCAGCTGTGTGCTCTGAAATTATCAAATGCAATTGTTGGTGAAGATTTTAAGAACATGCAAACGGCTGAAATCGAAGAATTGATGCTAGAAATCCTTTTGAATGAGGACAATTTGATCGAAGTTATGACATGTTATGATATTAAAGAAGTCGATAATGACGAAGTCGAAGATGAAGTTCAGCTATTAACAGATCATTTAATTCGCGAGGGCTTGAAATTTGCTACAAGTAGGGAACAACATTTTCTTACTCAAGATCCTGACATGGAGCGTGCATTAAAATTTCAACGTAATCTTAAGTTTTGTGCAGCAAGATATCAAGAATTAAATAAGCAACATGAAAAACCAGAAGAAAAAACAACCACTAATAACAGACTTTGTAATCACAAAAGAATCAACAGAGGCCGTTAATAACGAATGAAATTCTTCATTTGAATCAAAGCCAACAGATGAGAAAGACATATCTGTCACGTCTACTGATGAGAGCATGTTTGATCCAGTTCGTAATAAACATGCACGCTTGTTATCAAGTAGCGATGAATAGATGTTAGTAGTTTTATTCCTAATTTCAATTTGAATTTTTATATGTTGTAAGTACCTATATACTGAATTTTCACAGTATATTAATTCTAATTTTTTTGTAATAAAAATGAATTGTTTTTGTTTTATAAATGTAAAGTCCGGGTAGTCACAATGATGATACTTCGGTTTATTCGAAGTTATTTATTCTTATTTACAGCAATTATGTATAGACACTTAAGTATAAAATTAAACAAAACGTAAATAGTATCTTGATCCAATAAGCGTAAGTAGTTCATTCCAGTGAGGTTGTGCTCCGTGCACTTATTTCTTAAAACGGTTTTAGCGGTGATATATCTCAGACACTCCGTGTGCCCACTCCAGCCTCGTAATGGCGTCTTCCCGCGTAAATGTCTTCTTTCCCCTAGCGGAATGTCGCCGAGACAGTAGCAGCGCTCTCTGGTGATGAGACGTTCTATGGCCGCGTTCTGGGCAATAAGTCAAGGTTCGATTTCCACATAAATATATAATGTAGATTTTATTATTACTTTTTGCACGATTTTTTGGTTATATTTAGACCCATTTCATCTTATACGATTTTTTAAAGTTCTAGAATATATCCCCAAATTTACCATGTATTTTTTACACGAACCTTTTTTTGCACGGTTTTCTGAGGAGCGTATCTGCCGTGTAAAAAAAGAATTGGGTGTACTTTCAGAGTAACAATATGTAATATATTGCTACAAATATAAGATAATGTCATTGTTGAAGATATATACGAAAATTGTTAAATTTTCTCATGCAACATCAGTCATGAGAAATCTAAATAATGGTTACTTCAGACACATTAAAATGTCCATAAAACTAATCTAACTTTAAAGAATATTGCTATCAATAAATTCAATAATTGTATAATTACACATACAGTATCAAATTTTTACGTACTTGAGTGATGTAAAAGAAACACGATGTGGTGATGCAAAATAGGAGAATTAAATTAACGACTGAATTAATGTAATGTATTCGAAAGTTTGATTTAAATAAAAACTGAAAATTTATTTCAATAATTCATTGATAGCTATTCAAATGGTACTTAGAAATGCGCACATGTTAATTTCCAAGCACAAAAGGAAAAATACTTAAACTAATCCATTTTTATTCTCCCACTTTAAGAGAAATATATATGCGTGGCATATAATTATCTTGAAATCAGACAGCTTAAAAATAATAATTAAGTAGAATTCATAAATTTTATAATGCATGAAATTATATCGTATGAAACATTCTTGAATTATTCATCAGTTTCCATCTCTGATTGGTATTAAACACCCTTTTAAAATAAAAAAAAAATACAATTGAAATGAAAAATTTTTTCTTTCATTTTCTATAAAATTCACGTATCAACTGAGGATGAAAAAGATAAATTATTATTCATTTATGGGAATGAATTTTTGATGCAATATTAATTTTCCTAATTAGATTCTGTGAGAAAAATTAAAAGGAAAAGAGAGGTTTAGAGTATCCAATTCATTAATTTTACACGAATTATTTAATTTATCATATAAATGCAATTTACATTAAAGCGAACAAAAGTCCATTCCATAAGAAGAAAAATCACGGATTACTTTTAAATAACACCGAATATAAGGATTTATAAAAGTAATCATAACTAAATTGTACTGTAATTAAATTTTGTGTAATTAAAGATCGTTTATTTTCTTCTGGATTTGAGTTGATTCGAAATACTTATCATCAACGAAATGATATGTTAATTTGGAGAGTTTTATTTAAAGACATTTTTTTAAAATGATGTAATAATAATCCTTTTTATCAATTAGAGTTACTCCATATTGTATAAATTTTGCACCAATGTTTTCCAAAACTATAAGCGTGCCCAAGGGGTGTATCGAAGATATTTGAAATGGACCAGAACATTAATGATTTTTTTTGTTTTTGTTTTGAAGCATGGCTTTGAAAAAGCAGACCACTGTGAATATTTCTTTTTAAGAAGTAATATTCGAAACGCTCTCACGCAGTAAAACTGTTCCGTGTATTGAGGTAGATCCAGAGATTTATTTGCTTGGAAACATTAGCTGTGAAATCGTAGCAGGAAAATTTGAAAAAAAGTATCCATATTGGAAATAGGAAAATGTATGGCTCAGTAGTATATTATTGTCAGTTGATCGATTTTCCTTTTTCTAAGAAATCCATAAGTATGAAGATTTTGGCATCCCAAAAATCGTTACTATAACCATTCCGACCGATGATACCTTCTTCAACTTCTTTGGAGCATATTTTCGAAAGCAAACCAAAATTTTGATTGTTCCTGCGGGAGGAGAATTATATAAACAGAACTAATAGACAGAGACACTACTTGATACGATACCAGTCAATACGATACGATATGAATCCAATTTTAATTTGGCATCAAAGGGTTGTCAAACGATAAATAGCCATAATAATTGTCAAAATTGTTTGGGAACCATTTAAAAGGTAGCAATACTCAATGCTAACCCCAACTTTGCTAGAACCAGCATCTGTAGTCAGAAATACTTATCTTTTGAACCGTTTTGTATCTACCATAAAAACAGGCGCGGCTCCTATTACAAATTCCGAAGCAAGTAATTTCGGAAAGACATTATTACAACAGGAAATTCGTAATTAGGAAACTATGCATCATATTGATATTTTCATAAGTTTATGAGTTTTTGCATACAACACAGTGATATCGAATATAGCTATGAAAACTTACTTTCCATCGAAATGAAGAAAAGGAACTATACTAACAGTTTTATATTTCTATTACTGTATTTTATGTTTTATATTTCTATTAATGTATTTTATGTTTTATATTTCTATTAATGTATT
>BMAW01079075.1:0-32984 GCA_019974015.1 Nephila pilipes | reverse complement strand
TATTTATACGCTTTCAGCATCAATTCAGAGGGCGCTGCGCGCGCCGCACACGCGCAATGGCTCTGAAACTTTATTAATTTGCATAATATCCTATAATTGACATTTGCTGCGAATTTCATTTGATTCTGATGATTCCTTCATGGTGTTGCATTTTCTACAAACAGCAGTTTATATTGCCATTGGAGTTAATCCTGTGAGCGAAATTTCAGCTTGATTGGTTGATAGAAAATGGGTTAAAATTGGAGTACAAAATGCAATGATATGGGTTCTTGGACCCCCCACCCCTTCTTACACAGCTTGGGCACACATACCATAAAATTTTATTGCCAGTAGAGGTATTCGTGTACGAAAAATTTTTGCTCGATAGGATGATAGAAAGTGAGTTAGAATTCTAATACTAATTTTGAACTGGAAAGACATATGAGGGCTATTCAGAAAGTAAGGAACGTTTCCGTCTGACTTCGCTAGGCGCGCACCGATCACGTATATTTTGGTGTCTGCATGCTCGGCACCTCAGTCGGCGTCCAGCCATCACAATAGGAACATTTCCACGCTGCCCGTTTTTCCGATATTCAAATTTAAAATGTGCACTGCAATTGAAAATCCCGCCAATTGTGAAGTGCGGTCTGTGATACGGTTTTTGTTGACAAAAAACCCCTAAAACCTATGGAAATTTATCGGCAAGTGTGTGAAGTGTACGGAACAACGTAATGAATGAAAGTTCAATCCAAAAATAGTGCATCCAGTTTAAAAATGGCCGAACTAACTTTCACGATGAAGAGAAGAGTGGACGCCCTAACATTGTGACTGACGAACTGGTCGCTTAAGCTGATGAAAAGATTCGTGAAAACCGCCGTTTCACAATAAATGAGCTTTGGCTTAGTTTTCTACAAGTTTCACGGACTTAGTTGTTTGAAATCGTCACACAAAAGCTAGGCTACAGCAAACTTTGTGCAAGAGGGGTGCCTAAATTACTTACAGACCACCATAAAGGTCAGCGAATGGGGGCAGCTTTGACATTTCTGGAGGCCTACGACACTTATTTCCAAGAATGAAGAACTGGCTAGCAACACAGCGAGCATTTTGAAGACGACAAGGAGCTGCGGGTGGGCGTCACTGAGTGGCTGAGATCGCAGGCGGCAGAATTCTATGACGAAGGAATTTCAAAGCTTGTCCACCGCTATAATAAGAGCCTCAATTTGTTTGATGACTATGTAGAAAAGTAGAATTTTAGTCGCTCTTTCTGATGTATATGATAACTTTTTTTTTCTTGTACTTAGTTTCTTTTTAATTCCAAAACGTTCCTTACTTTCTGAATAGCCCTTGTACTTACATTCATATGAACATAGCAAGTCAAATAAAAGCTTGTAATAAAAGTCAAACTTCGTTATATGAAAATTATAAAATGCACTTGATTCAAATAATTAAATTTTTATATTAAAATATTTTTGAAAGAATCTTAAGATTTCTGTTAGGTAAATATAAAACATTTCAAAGTATTTTAAGTACTCAGAAAGTTTGGATTTACTTAAAAAATGAATGCTGAAAAATATGTATTTGTTTGATACTAAAGAAAATCAGCAACATTGTTCGAATAATATAAAAAATATAACTAGTTTTAATGTCATAAAACTAGTTATATTTTTATGGCATTATACTAGTTTAATTTTAAAATATATACATGCATTTTTATGCGATAATGGAATAAAAAATATCATTATTCGAAAATATTTGCTTTCCAATTGTTTTTTTAGAATTCTCCATTCACGGAGAAAGAATTCGAAGATGTTCTAAATTAAATTTATTTCGACTATAAAACAAGACATTTTTTATTTTATATCCATACATTTTGTATAACATAATATTTTGTTCTTTCAAGAAGTTTTTTTTTTAAAAATAGCCTATCTATAAATAAAGGTTTTAGAGGATTCCGATAGAAAAAATTTCTTTTTCTAAATTGAATGTAGAAATTGTTTTTTATAGAATGAAAACTCGTAAGATGAAATAGTAATCAAACAAAAACTTTAGTTTGTTTCTGAATTTGAAAATTTATTTTTAAGAGTAACTCATAAATTATTGATTTTCTCACATCCTATAATAAAATTGTTCATAATAGAATGGAATGCCTCTTTCATAATGTTTTTTGGAATAATATTTTACTTTGTTTCTTGCAAAATCATGCATAATAGGAATAAAAAAAATAATTTCCTTAAAATGATACAAATCAATCATCTATGCGAACCGTTATTAATAATAATGATAAATACATAATAAATAAAGTTTAAAAAAATAGAAAGCTTTATTGATTCTAAAATACTGAATTATACTCAAGGATTGATTTAATTTTCAAAAACTTGGAAGAGGTAGGTGCATGATATTTTGTTATTATTTTTTCAAAAGATTTTAGATTGAGTCTTTTGAGGAATTGATTAATTGGGCTTATGGAATATAGAGCTATTATACCCTTAAGATATTCTTTGAGTTTAATAAATATCAAAGAATTTCATCTTCTGCAAGAAAGTTCCAAACTCTTTGTGACGCGTTTTCTTGTGTATTTCCATCATATTAAACTTTGGAGTTCATTTACAACAATATTTCAAACGAGAGCCTTGCCTCGTTAAAGAAAAGTGATTAATAAAAATAAGCCCGACTGTATTAGAATAAATGTAGCAGTAGGATAGAGAAAACAAAGGAATTACATGGAATCTAGAACGTTGTAATGGTTCGAGAAACTGTAAGACGATATAATGAATATGTGTATACTCGACTCGATTCCCATCATTAGAAGCATACTTGAATCGGATCCAGTTATTAGAAGTCATAAGTTTAGAATTCCAAAGAAAAGTTCGAGATATATCATATCTGTATAATAATATTTAGTTAACCAGAGTTAAACTAACCTTTCTACATATGTTTAACTTTTTTTGATATTTATATGACGATTGTTCTTGAGTCACTTGCCACTTTCTCACCATGCCATGAGGCGGCCAGAACCCCTTGCACCTTTTCATCTTGCAAAGAGGCGGCACTTTAGAACAATTAATTTCTGCATGCGCACAGTTATTCATTTTACTGGTATTCTGCATGCGCACAGTTATTCATTTTACTAATATTCTACATGCGCACCTGCGGTATTAGTTTTTTTTTTTTATCTGGGCAGCTACCAGACGAACTCAGCAGGAAAGGAAAAGGAGTTCTTATCTTACCGATTCGAATGCTGTCTTAATGATTTCGTCTTCTTTCCTACTCTTCTCCTGGATTTGTATGGATTCTCTTCTCCCCATTGACGACCCAAACCTGCTGAATTTATACTGGATGAGTACCAGTAGAATTACCGTGTTCTGATACTGAAATATTGCTTACATTCGTACAACAAGATGCTCGACAGTTATTCTTCATCATTATGTACCAGCCTAGCATCATAACTTTCATATATAAGATGTATGCATCCAGTTATCATTAGCTATTAAATTTGCAAGTAATTTGAACTAACTTCCTTTTTCTATCTGAATGAATGATATTCTAATTTCATAATACTACATTAAATGCCAATAAATGATGTTTTAAATATTAAATTGTCTTGGATCATAAGCAAACTTCTGATCCGACTCAGTTGAAGAGTGGTATATATACTTACGTATCTAATTAATTCTTCATTTATTATTCAGTTATTGAATAAACTGGTTAAAGATTAAGTAGATGGAGAATTAATGAGTAATTGTATCTTTAACTCACATTGAGAGAAATTCATTCCAACTTGATTATTAGTCACTGCTTTGAACAAAAGTTGAGAAAGTGATAACACATTGTGGATCTACCTTGAGAATATTATATCAATGATTCATGCATTTCCCCCAGGCTTTAATAGAATATCTTCTTGATCCTTTTTATGGTTGCAGGTAATATGTGCATTGCATTATCATGTGAATTAAATTTGTACAAAAGTCCTGGAAAGAGGGACGTTTTGTTCATAATCCTAGAATTTTCTCTCTCCTGTTTTCCTCGATTAGAAATATCTATTTTCTGAAAATTCACTGGATTTCTAAAATATTTTCTAATATAAAAATTTCTCTTTTGTTTTGAACATGTGCTAGCATGTTGTTTTAAGAAAATGTCGTCAACAAAAAATTCGTGGGCATAAAATAAAGGATACATGGTGTTAGGCTGAAAAGATTGACAGTATACAATATATTATGATTATAATAATTACACTTAGTTTGCTTTAAGTATGTTTAAATAACTAGGATACATTTACTTTAATATTTTATCGTCTGTTTTTATTTTATCATCCAATCAAAATATTTTGTTGTTTACTTTAATCATTTATCATTTGCTCTTATTTTAATATTTACATATTCTCACCTACAGTTGTGCCGTTTGGGTTTTTGCTGCAAACACACACCTTAATAAACTTGAAAAAGCACAAAATAACATTATTAGACAAATTGCAAATGCTAGATATTTCATGAGAAATACATACATTTATAACTCAATTAACTTCCCAACAGTAAAAAAGTTCATACAAAAAACATCCTTTAACTTCTTTAATAATCTCATGAACATAAATAACAACACACTTACAAACATCTCAAACTATGATCCTGACCCAGCTATTAGAAGACCCAAAAATGTTTTACTCGATTCTTATTAAATTCACTCTAATTTCCCAAAATCTTTTAAAATAAAAATATTCCCATTCTGAATCACCCACCTCACACCGCCACACCAAGCCGACCAATCACAACTCTCATACAAACCAGGATATCTTCTCACTCTGAAAACACACACTAACATATAAGCAGCAACCCCATTGGTAAACTGCTTTCACCCCCTCACCTTCACGTACCATTTCTCGGGAAAAAAAAAAAAGGTTAAATCCAATGCTTTAAAAACTCTCTTTCACTAAATTTTTTCATCCTTTTAAATTTTAAATCACTCTGATAAATTAATTTTACACTATAAAGCCATCCAAAATATCTTTTATGCAATTCTGGGCTGGAAAAAGCCAAAGTCAAGCATCCCAAACTGCTCTGATATGGAGATTTAGAGTCGTTGGCTCAGAAGCTCCAGTAAAGCCTGTCAACCTATTTTAATATTTAATTTAATAATTGATTTTTATGACTGAATCGTCTGTTTTTATTCTTTTTGTTGTTAACATTGGCAACGTTTTTTGTATTTTAGTATGTTTTATTTCTAGAAATAAAAATGCATTAAGAATTTGAAGAAAGTATTTTCTTTTCTTGATAGTAATTGGTTCTGTGAAGCCTGGAGCTCGAAAGTACTCTTACTTTTAGCTAATTAATATTCATTTTGAATAATTCTACTTTTTTTGAGAACTTAACAAATAAAAAAACATGTTTGCCCAAGTGAAAATAAAATTAGCAAAGCTAATTTCTATTTCTTTTTTCTCATTCTGTTTTAGAGGCGATTACAAAAGTACCAATGTTAGGAATATGAAATGGGGTATTTACAATGGGAATATTAGTAACTCACTTAAGTACTTCTTACAATCACTTTTCTTTGTTCATTAATTTTTCCAACTGACAAGAGCGTCTTTGCCTTCTTTGGAGCAGATTCCTCGAATGTAATTCATTGTTTTGATTGTTGTTTGGTTACAGATGTATAATAATTAATCCAGGTCTCATCGATAGTGACAACTTGTCATGACAACAATCAAAGCTAACCCTTTATCAAATGGCAGCACGTAATGGTAACACCAACTTGCCTGACTTTTGTCGTCAAATACGAATGCTTTTTTAATCATCCTCACCTTGCCACTGGTATCATCTGAGACAATGCAACCAATGAATACATTAAATTCTGTTACAATCCTTGCGAGTTCAGCCGATAGTTGAGGTTGAGACGATAAATTACAGTTATGCAAAGCTTTGTGAAGAAGGCGATGATTCTGAAAGCTCATGTGAGTTGTTTGACTTAACTCTGTTCTAAAACTGTTCAAGAACATTTGGTGATGGATCTTGTAATTTTGAATAATGGGAAAAAAAAAATTTGAATTGGTACACGACTGTCCTAACTTTCTTAGTCTTGCAGCCCAGTTAAATTGAATATGAAACAGCCCTCTCTACTCGTATTCCATTCGAATTCCGATTGGATGGGAGCAAAACCTGAAATTTAGTAAACATGAAAATCGTGACCTGAACCGTTATTACGACACAAAAAGCCGGTAAAATTAAAGTCCCAAGACGTGATTTTTCACATTTTATTTACATAACAAATAAAATTTTATTTTTAAAAAATGCTAGATTTTGGTTTTTTGAAAATATTTCAGGTAATTTTATAATAAAACAGTTTAAAGGTATTATTGAAAAAATTAACGTAACAAATAATCTTACTAAGGGCACAATCTAAACTCCTTTTGTGGCTTTATTTATTGTATTTTGTGAATTGCTATAAATGTAATTGCTTATTTAAAAAATCTCCTTAAAATTCCTACCTATATTTTAAATCATTGAGAAATTTTATAGCACATAAAATAATTTCTTTCGTCCTTTCTGTTTTTATCGCATTGTTTTTTTTAAATAAAATTTGCATTTTTTGCAAACAAATATCGCAATTCAGACCGATTGAACTTTGACTTTGAAATTGTTTTCCTTGTCGATTCCTGACATAAAAACTATACAATTACATCATTCATTCTGCATCAAAACGATAAATATTTCCTTTGAACTTATTTAATTTTTTTTGATAATTTCGTATAAATTCTTCGCTAGTTCGTATAATCATCGATTGTTCGAAATAAATTTTTGGTTCATGAATCTTTCATGAAAAGAGCCAGACGAAATCGTATATTCTTCTTCATTTTATTTCCCTTCTAAGAAATGCATGTTTCTTTTTTCCCCCTGTCATATTTCGTCTATGTAATGGAATTTTCTCTTCTTCTTTGTATAGTTAAATATGATTTATCTACTTATTAATGTTTCCACCATTAACATTTTTAATTCATACTTCATTGACAGATACCATGTTTTTGACAGACTATTTTTTAATCCCTTAACTTATAACAACTCACATGTCTGGCAAAAATGCTCACGAAACAAACTTTCGGTTCCACCACATGTATAATATTAAAGCCTTTGCATACTTAAAGATTCTGTATGCTTGTTTTTATAAGCTGTTATTTAATTTGCTATGTTCAGGTACATGTATTAGGCGTATTTTTTTAAAGTAAGTACCGTTTTTTATTAGGGAAGCTGCAACGCTTCAATTGCCATTCCATGCTGGTGCCCTGAGAACCTATATTTGTTATTTAATCACAAAAGCCATCATGCAAGCATTAATCCGTGTTTACGTTTATTCATTTAAATTTTCTCACTCAACTGAAAATGCGGCCGATTGTGAAATACGTCCTGTAATTCGTTTTCTGCATGCGAAAGGTGTGAAAGCTGCTGTAATTACTCAGCAGATTAATGAAAGGCATAGATAAAACACTAGGAGCGATGGAATGGTCAGAAAACATATAAAAATGGCAATGGAGGTATTCAACATCTGCAAACAAGTACAGCTCAAGCAATTGCAACACGCAAAATCGTGTGCACTGTGTTTCGGGATAGACAGCGGAGTGCTGCTCTAGGAGTTTTTGCCTTGGAGCGACACAATACAGTTCTGAAACATATTGTGGTACCTTAATTAATTGCGTCGTGCAATCCGAAACAAAGAGATGAGTGAGTGAGTGAATGTAAAGTTTATTGACGCAAGAGCCAGATGTGGCCATACTGCGCCAAACAAGGTAAATCTGTGATTTAGACTTTAAACAATGACAAAAAGATTGATCGACAAGAAGTTCAAGTAAGGAAGTAAAGTTTATTGGCGCAAGAGCCAAATAGGGCTATGCTGCACCAAACAAGATTTAACTGTGGCCTAGACGAGAAGAAATTGAAGAAAAGACACAAATTGGTTGACAAGAAGGAGGGTCGAAAATTGAGAAGGATCGCTAGGGTATCCCGGGGGTGCGTGTTTACCAAAGACGGTAAACCTCATGGGAAAAAAGATCACTAGGGTGCCTCAGAGTCATGACTCTGTACTTACCAGAAGGAGGCAAGTCTCCAAGGTCCCCTGATATAATCTCCAGGGGCAGGGTGCCCGGCTATACCCCCAGACACTGGGTACCCATTTTAGTCACCTCTTACCACGTGCATGAGGTACAGTGGGACTATTCTGTTCTTCCTGGTCACAACACGTGTCCGAAACAAAGACATAGCTTGCTCAGTAAAGAGATATCAATAGGAATCTATGGATGGAGATCAGTAGGAATCTATGGATGACGATTCTCATTCTGAGAATGCGCTTTTAAATCATTTACAGAATTTATTGAAGTAAATTTGTATATCCCAAACCCTACTCCTTCCAAGATTTCGTTCACTTGTAACCCTAGTATAAATTTGTCGTTTTGACAATCCCTTTTTGTAATATTATCTCTCATAATTCAACTAAAATAATGCAGTTTTGAGACCCCTTCATGTAAAAATTCGTTCTGATAAGTGGTTAAAAAAGCAAATTCTTTCACGCGCATGTATAACTCTGCAACAAGTTGAATATTTTGTCAGGTTTGCAACTTCTCTCTATTATTTCGTTTCAGAGATTTTCCTTTATTAGTCCTTAAGTGAAAGACTCAATACACAAATAATCACAGTCAAAGGAAGAGGATTACAATTACTTCCAGGTCAGTTTTATTTTCCCCACCCTGTAGCTTCACACACGTCAACAGCGACTACTCTCTACCAATTTCAATGCTATTCTCCCTACTAACATCACTACTCGATTATTACTCAGTCAGATCCAACTCTATATTCAGTTCTCTGTCGCATTTATATACTTTTCTGTAAATCCATTTATTACATATCTTATTTATAAATTTGCATAATCATGTTTCGTTGGGTTGGAAACTTAAATATAAAATCTGAAAATAAACCCAGGCGTAAGTAGGTTGAAATGTAGAGAATAGATTAATATCACAGATTGGTCTTTTAAATATATTCCGTTTAAAAAAAAGAGGATAATTGTTACCTTACGTAATAGTGACTGCATCAAAAAAGGAGCCCCCATCCTTCTTTTGACAAGATGTGTTCAAAGACCGGGTCAAATCAGTTAAATGACGCATCATGTTTTGAATCGATTCCTTTCGCTTTTCGGTACCTGTTAACTTGAATGAAACATTTACAAGTGTGTTAGAAATAAACCCAGTCGTTCGCACAAATGTCAGAGCAAGTAGTTATTTATTCCCTGAATGAGAAATAGGTCCAGGGCTTTAAATGTCTCTGGCCATTCGAGATAGTTATGGAAATTTTCCAAATTAGGGTATGCATTTGCACAGACATGTTTTGCTTAAATTATTCCTCTGAATGTGTTATCAGAATAACTATATTAGTGTCGAAATGAGAGAAATTGAACAGTTGAATCATTTGTTTAAATGGACCTTTCGAAATTGGTGGAATATATCGATTTCTAAAAGTACGGAGGCGCTATTTCAAATGAATGTGCTACCAAAAGATTATTCTACGTATGCTTTATTATTTCTTTAGTTATAATCTCAAATTTATAAATTTTGATTTTTCTCTTGAATGTACATTCTAGTCGCGTTCAAGGATACCAGTAATTTATTTTATATCAAAAATAAATTTATCATCATTTTAATTTTATATATGTTTGGCTTTTCATTTGAATCTACATTCTTTGATGTGTTCAAAGGTGCTAGTAATTTATTTTATATAAAATAATTTAAGTAATTTAATTACGATCACAATTTTATAAAGTTGGTTTTTCACTCAAACCTTTATTCTTTGACGTGCTCAAAGATTCTAGTACTTTATTTGACATAAAAAGGAATTTAATTATCATTTCAATTTCTTAAAGTTTGGTGTTTGACTTGAATGTTACATTCTTTGACGTGTTTAAAAATGTCAATAATTTATTTCATATGTATGTGATTTAATTATAATATCATTTTTATAGATAATGATTGATTCCATGAATCTACATGCTCTTTTAACTTATTAAGGATACTTATAATTGATTATGGATAAAAAAGTAAATTTTTAATCATGACTCCAGTTTTATAGATTTCTCATTTTAAACAAAAAACAATGACGTGTTCTGAAACACCAATACGAGTAATTTATTTTGGGTAGAAAAAGAAATTTTCAATTATGATTTGAATTTTATAGATTCCAGTTGCTCACTTTGATCTACATTCTTTACCATATACAGAGATACTTCCAATTTATTATGAGTAAAATAATGGATAAAGAATTTGTGTCTTAAGGTATCAATATCGTATCCATCTATATTAATTATGACGATTGAGAACATAAATAAATTTTAATTTGTCATGGGTAAAATTTCAGATTCATAAATTCTGTGCAGACAATAAGCAAATTATTTTTCGTAGTAAAATAAATTAAGAACACACACACACACTAACATATTTTTAATATAAGAACTTTCAAAATGCTTTACCTATTTGAAATAGTTTAATGTTCAACTATCGGAAATAAATATTTTAAACTTAACGAGTATTTTATTTTTATTTTTAAATTAAAAATGGAGATAAATATTTCTGTAATAATTTAGTTTTGTTTGTTGGGCAAAATGTTTGGAATGTTCAGTTAAAAAAATTCCTTTTCTATACAGGTGATTCATACAAATGAAAGTTAATATCTTCAAAATATTTTTGAATTTTGTGTTCTGTTCCTTAGAGTCTATATATATATATATATATATATATATATATACATATTAGGCTGAAGTGAATCAATACATTTCTCGGAGAACAAAATAAAAAAAATACATTACTTTTGTTTTCTGTAGCGATTCTTCTTTTCTCTACTTCGCTCTCCATTATTTGTTCCTAGTAGTAACCAATCGTTTTTTCTGCATTTTTATTTAAACAAGTGGATTAAATATTTAAAAGAACTAGAAATACTAAAAAAAAAAATAAGAACTTTCGTTTATTTAGTAAAAATGGTTCTTTTAGGAAATATTTCTTTCACAAAAACAAGTTTTTATTTTTAATCTAAGAATTCCAAAAGCAGACAATTTTGTCGTCATGACAACGTTGTTTAAACAGAAGATTATTTATCAAATATCCTCGAAACAAGTAGCGTTCGAAGGAAGGAATAGGAAAAAGTAGGAAAACAGACCTTCCTTTTTAATTTAGCAAGCCTTAAAACAAAAATAATGGAAAACATAGACATCTATTTTCTCCATATAATTTTTCACAGAATTTCTTCCTTTTTTGTCAAAATACTCAATTTTTAATTTTTTTCCGTAGGGTTATGTATGTAATTACATATTGGAAAGGAGTTTCTTCGGAAAAAAAAATGTCATTTTGCATGATTACAAATATTTCTTTCTGTGAAATTAATCTGAGAAATGTTCTTGTTACGTACACAGAACATTTATGCAGCTGCATTGAAGAAATAGTTTCGAAAAGAAATTGTTGAAAAAATTCTTTCAATAATATATAAAATACACTTATAAATAGAATAATATTTTTTTCATTTTAAGATAGCAGAAATTGAAATCTGAATCAGTGTTTTTTTCTTCAAGTATTGAAAAAAAAGCATTTAGTTTAAATATTTAGATAGAATTTGATATCCATTACACTATGCAAATTTACTAAAAAAACCCGAATATTTTGTCTACTTTCCTCGGTATAAGAAGCTTGGTTTTTTTTTTCTTTTATTTTAGATTGTTTCGTTTGGAAGATATATATGCGTAGCAAAATGTAATCACTTTCTTTTTCAATATTTAAGGTTAAAAATTTATTCTTAATAGAAAAAACGAAACCAGTTTTTATTTTTAATGCCATAATTGAGAAAAGCAGAAGTACTTTTTAATGTTGAAACGTTGATTTTTGAAATAGAGAATCAAAAAAGTCAATAAATCGAATAATGTATAGATTTCAGGTTCGCACTGTTGTGTGCACTCAACTCTCTTCCACAATGAAGCGCAAACTAACGGATTTTCCTTACTGGTTCAGTTGTCTAAGGCGTATGTCAGTGGACTAGCAGATAAGTAGAAAAATTTGCCCCAAACATATACAAGAGCAACAATCTTTGCTAATTGATTATTTTTATGAACATTGCACTATAAAAAGAAACAGAGGGCTATTGGCGATGTAGGTCGTAATTTTGAGCTGTACTTGAGTGAGAAGGACGACACCTCAGATTGGCCATCACCCTCTAAACTTCCACACCATACCAATGGGAGGACATGAGACCTCAAACGGATTTCACGTGAGTGTCACTACAAGGCCGGTCCTTTGTAGTGTCAGGACTTCAGTCCACGTCTCGACGGAAGCAACGTCTGCCGTAAGCTCGAGACATAACCACTCTATTACCACATCATGGTCTTAAGACTATGATGACTAGTAATTAGGATCAATGTGAGTTAAAACAAACTAGTATTCATATGCTGAATTGATGAGGAAGTTAACGAAGTTGTATACTAACTTCTGGGTTATCTTCGTTATTTGATCGCGTTTCACAATTTTGGTGTTCATGGCCAATAACTGCCGTAAATCTCAAGAGAGACGAATTTGAACCTGTTTTAAAAATATTTTCTCTTTTTCTTGCAGAAATGAGTGGGGAAAAATGGTGGATAGAAAATACAATATTCACTTAGAGTGCAAAGGGGCTTTCACGCGTATTTTACCTTAATTGACCTTGTGAGCATTTCTATGATCCGAGATCTCAAATTTTGAATTGTGAGGATTGATTTAATTGGTTAATCGGAAATGTTTAACGACTGGGAATCCCAATTCCTTTCAACTTCTTTTATGCACATTTCTAAGACTTTGGTTGATTCTAACAAATTCAATTTATAAATTATGCGAAACAGAATTGCTACATAAGTTGAGGAGTAGAGAATAGATGAAGAAAGAAGGGGAACCAGTAGAAGATAATAAGAGAGGAGGAATCTACAGGAGCAATGATAGATTGGAGGGGTTCAAGGGTTAAGAGAAGGAAGTAAGAAATCGATAGAATGATCTAAAGGAGATAGCGGATAAGGGATTATGCGATGGTTGATTCTGATTTTATGGTGGATTGTGTACACACATATATATTCAAACAACCTTAAAATCATTCAAAATAAGTAATAATATTATTAAGTATTTTTTTAGTTTACAATGCGTGGAGTTTTACTCCAATAGGTGTAACATATTTCTTGAATGTTAATTATTCTATTAAGGCTCCCATCTAACCGCCATTTTGATTTTGTGGATGTAACGTTAATCCTATGGAATTTCGATAATTCTCGCATCCTTACTATTTGATCTATTTGAATGTAATACAGTGCATCTGAAAGAGCAAAAAAATAATAAAGGCTTCTGAAGAATTACATTTTCCCTCCGATTCTTAAAAATATTTAAAAATACTTTCTAAGGACCGGAAGATTCGCAAAGGAATCATTAAAATATTAGAAAAAATATTTTTGTAAGTCGGAAGAAAAGAGTAATTCTAAAGAAGCTTTCATTATTTTTTGCTCTTTCAGATGCATTTTATTGCATTCAAATAGTAAATATGTGAGAATTAATGTCTAAATCCCGTAGGATTAACATTAAGCTGACGAAATCAAAATGGTGGGTAGACGGGAGCTTTAACATAGAGTTGAAGGTTTCGTGTCCCATCCTGTTTTCCAAAATGCAATGGCGAAAGTAAAGGAAACTTTATTTAATGTAAAATGTATATTTTAAATAAATTCCTTTAATTGTCAATTTTATATGTTTTTAAAATATAAGTATTTAAAAGAAAACAAATACGTACATTTTTTTTTATTTTTCATAGTTTTAAATATTTTAATTTTTAATGCTCTTTCATGCGTATTCAGGTATTTTTGAGGTTGATCTAAATTAGCAAAGATAGAATGAAGTTAAGTAATTCAGACATTAACGGCAGTACGAGAATATAAAATTCTATTACAAATTTATATTGTATATAATAATATAATAACCTGAAAATGAAGCTAGTATAAAGGTAAGAAGTAGTTTGATGTATAATGTTTAAAAATGTAATTATTAACTTCAAAAAGAAATTTATCTAGCCTTAGCTGCTGAAAATTCATTGATCAGTTTTTCAGAATGTATGCTGTGGGTAATCAAGGCTGGAAATCTTTCCTATACCATAGATGATCTCAGATAGGATACACAGAAAGGGATACACATAAAAATCATAGGAAAAAGATATCTTGATTATGATTCAAAAAATTAACTTAGTTTAAAATTTCATGCGTATCGATTCAAACTAACGCAACTCTATAAATTTCTATACAGAGTAAGTAAAACGTGCACTTATCTCATTTCCAGAGTTGTTTCGGGGGTTGCAAATAATGTCGGGTTTTCTAAAAACCACAAGCGAACAGCTTATTAAATTTTATTGCATACTAAAATGACACAGCACACTGCATACAAATTTAAACGCATAATACTAAAAGGAGCTACTTACAATTTTTAAACGACATTCCATCATTCACTTACTTATACAGACTGAAATAAAAAAAAATATGTTATAAGCATGGGCGTCATGTTGCGTATTCCATTAGGGTTAACAGAAACTCAATAAGTGAAAATTATCCATGTAACGAATACTTTTCTAGATTTAATTACGTAAATTTAGACATGAAGCTTAAGGACACAACAATTTAAAGACAAAAAAAAAAAAAAAAGGTTTAACATATAATAATTTATATTGATATAATTTTCGCTGTAGAGCACCATGTTTACTTGATACTCTTCCGCTTAGATTGCTGGTTATTAGTGTTCCAGTTGTCATTACTCCTTCAGCGGCCGCTAGGAGGCGTGTTTGAACGCCGGGCAGTTACAATGTTATATAATAAACTCTGCGTGCAAGCGTCAGATGGAAGTCTCCTACCACAGGCTGATTAAACAGTACCAGACGCAACAATACTGATGGAGTTATAAATTCAGTAGGCAAATGTTTTTAATTACTTTTTGTGCTTTTAAATACAGAAAACATTACACCTTAAAATTTCATAACATCATTTGGATCCTTGAATGCTGCCCCAGGGACAAATGTGTCCATTTGCCTTCCCCCAGTTACGACATTGTCTTTTGAGAGAATATTAAATATTTAATTTAAGATTTTACAAACTGATCATTTTATTTTTAATTATCTATTAGTGATGGCACAGTTAAATGAAAGTAGTGAATCAGTGACGTCACAAAGGGAATTAAATAATGACAGACTGTTAAAGAATTAGCATTAGTAGTTGAAGTATATATTTAAGAGTAAGTAAGAGTAGAGAGATATTGGAAGTATTGAATAGAGAGAGAGATGTTGAGCATGTTTTTACTCTGACAAGAAAGAATATTATAACACTCGATGTTTAGTGTGATAATCGGAAAACGTATATTTCATCGGAAACAGCTTACAAGTTTTATTACTGACTCTGACCCATTTGTCGCTTGTAATGTAAGTGAAATGTTACAATATTAAACTTTGGTGTTGATACGGGAGGTTTCTGATCCACGTTTGTAATATTCATATTGGGTTTTTGAATATTCCTAAACAAGAATAAAATTATGTTAAAGAAGATAATTTTGACTGATTAATCGATGCCTGTAAACTTATAAGTAAATTTATATGGATCAAATATTAGGTCGTTGAACCGGGACGTCACAAAGGAATGCTATTTGTATGATGTTTTTAAGGTTTGAGATCAACATTAATATTCATTTAAATTGTCTAAATCTTAAAATCGATATTTATCAGCTTTAATTAGTAACTTATGAAAAACAAAAGTATTTAAAAAATTCTGTTGGCTTATGTGATAATTGTTTACAAAGAATGAACTATACCGAATATATATGTATAAATAACCTTCAAGAATTTTACTAAAATTTTCTTTTTTTTTTTAACATTCTAAGTTAATATCTGTCTAGGAATAAACATTAAGTTGAAACTCCATATTCCGACCTTCTATATATCGTGATTTTATCAAGAATTTTTGAATTTTACTATTAAACAGTTTTTGCATACCGAACAAAGTTTCCATAGATCGAACAATTTTTGAATTTGAAACCTTTGTACATATAGACGAGAATTTAATTGTGGCTGATTACCTTCACTAGTCAAAGCACATTGGATGACTGCTTTGATGAAGATGATCCCAAAGATGATGACAACAACGACGATGAATTAATTAAGAAACCATCAAGAAAATAAGTTGCGACTGCATCCTATTGCCCGTATTGTCTGTAATCGTACAAGTTAATCAAGAGACATAAATTTCAACTTAAGTTCAAACATTGACCAATTAATTAAAATAGTTAGCTATATTCAAAATCTGTTTATTTTCTCCTCAAAAAAGAGGTATACTCTCCACAGTTGATATCCCTTTCCGCGACTACTAACAACTTCTATAATCTATTAAAGAACACGCTTACTGGAATATGATGCCAGTTCTTATTACTGTAATCTTAATTCTTTTAGACTGAATTCTCTGTCTCTTTTATTCGACTTAATTATACCTATTCACTCTACTTCCGAAGAATTAATTTGAATCACGTTCCGTTTGATTAGGAAGAGAAGCTGGGAACTTAAATATATAATAAGAAAATAAACCCCACATGTTAGTTGAAGAGAAATAATTCGGAAATGGCCTATATTACAAAGTAATACAAGTAATCAAAACGAGATTTATTATTAAGGTTATTGAAGAAACTTTTACCTCTCTGAATAAAAGTGAACAATACTTTAAAAGCTGAAGATAAAGTTAAAAAGATATTAGGAATACTTTTCTCGAAAATAAGTAAACATTTATTTTTGTTTTTATATACATAAATATTAAATTTTTAGTACATCGTTAACAAACTTGAGAATTACGTACTACTTGAACATTTTTTAAAAATAAATTTCTTTGATAGTTGAATGTTTTAAGTCTTCTTTATCCCTAAAAATAAACTGCACATAAATATTTCAAAAAAAAAAAAAACAGAAGAAAACTTTTCAACATTTATTTCTCCGTATACAAATTTATATAAACATCGAAATTTTCCTCGTGAATCTTTAATTTCGTTGCATACAAATTCGGTTGCAATATATTTCATAAATATAATTTCTCTTTGACTCTTAGTAAAATTTCTGCTTTATGGTTTAGAATATATTTTTAAATAGATATTTTTAAACTTTATTTTAAAATTCTAAATTATTTACTACTTTTCTATATAGTTATTCGGTACGAATAACTACATAGAATTGAACTACTACGAATTGAAGACGTCATTTTTATTTCTATACCTTAGCCATATCGAATGAATAACGTCATTAGTTACTTTCTTCTCTGAATTACACTTTTAATATAATTAGACTCGTGTAGCTTAACTTACTCGTACTGAATTTAATATGCAGACGTTAGCTGAAAGTTCAAGAAAAAGTATTACTTTCATTTTGTTAATGATTTTAATTTTCACTGATACTACAAGTTTCACATACTAATTTGATATTTTCAAGAAGATATTAATAATTTACGAAACTGAAACCACCATTTTCCATTAATTAAAATAATGAATTACTTCGCAGATTTTAAATGTTTTCGAAGCAGTGGCTAGACGCTCTAATTATATAATTTAAACTCTTTCTTAAAGTAATTTCTGTAACTGAGTATTTCCAATTTGTAAAAAAAAAGAATGTAATTTATTACTGAAATATGCAAATGACTTTTCGAATGGAAATGTTACAAATATAAGTGTATATTAGAGCACGTAAGCTTCGCCTATTTAAATAGGAATATTCTTCAAAGTTTCAAAATTGTTTTTTTTTAATTAGTTGGGTTTTTTTTAACGGCACACTAGAAGCAATACACTGCCTTTTGGCGACGGACCTCGTAATTTTGAACCTCTGTCAAGTGATGAGATCAAAATCTGTCAGAGATAACCTTAAAGAAATATGAATAAATAAAAAAAACATGATTTTATTTTTATAAAAGTGATAATTTCAAAACGATTTGTTCTTTTTCTTATATACGTCTTCATTATGCAATTGCATGATAGATTGGATTGTAAATGCAATATTTGAGAAAAATACAATTTCTCGTATATGTTCTTCAATTAAAATGGATTTGATTTTCGAATTTTTAGCAGATTTAATAAGTAGCACACATTGTGTAAAACTAAATTGTCAGTTGATTATGAATTCTAAATTTCGATCAAAATTATTATTTTCTTACGATCTTTTTCCTTTTTTGAAAGAATCTTGAGAATATGACACCTTACGCATCTTAAAAAATTGCCCTCGTAATTTTTCCAGTCGATGAGAACACCGTCGCCTTCTCTGGAGTAGATTCACCGAAAACAACCTATTTTTTTTATTGTTGCTTGATGTTCAGTGTATAATGAGGAATCCAAGTCCCATCGAGAAAGGTTTTCGGATTTGAGTGCATTTCAAATACAAAACACTGAAATTATACGTTTGCCATGCACACACACACAAACATTTTTGTTTCTATTTTAAAAGAAATTTTTTAAATCGATGAAAAATTATAATAATCATTTTTCATCAGTTAGAATCTATCATTGATATTGTAAGTTATTATACATAATATAATCTATCTTGCATAGTAAGGTATTATACATAGTAAGTATCTTACATCAATGTTTCTCAAATCGATACGCATTGCCTATTGGATGTTCCAAAGGTATTTAGGATGGAAGGAAACATTACTGAAACAATTTTTTTAAGAATGATTTTGAAATGGTAGATCATTGTACATATTTCTTTCTATGAAATAGTATTCAAAACGCTGCACGCAGTAAGTCTCTTCTGGGAATTGGGGTAGTTCCAGAGATTTATTTACTTGGAAACATTATTTGTGAAATAATACAAGGAAAACTTTACAAAAAGTATCCATACTTAGAAATGGAAAAACGGAATAGTATAACTCATGGTAGTATTGTCAGTTGATAGTTTTCCTTTTTCTTAGAAGTCCATTAATGATGCTTTTAGCACCCCCGAATATTCGTTGCTTTTAACACACTTTTCGGTCGAAGAGAGCTTCTTTAATTCCTTTGGAGCATATCTACAGAAAGCAACCCAAAGATTTGATTGTTAATGGCTTACGGTTTATGATAATGAATTCAGATAACCTAGACATTGACTAATCAACGCCAAAAGATGACGACAACTCGACGCGGAAGCAATCCATTTTCATTTAGCATCAAATCGCTTCCAAATGAAAGCTTACCAATGAATGATTGTTAAAAGTGTTTTGGAGCCATTTAAAAGATGGAAGAATACGAAGATAATACAAAATTGCACTACCAAATGCCCTCTGTTATATAAAATGGTCCCCTTTAACCACTTTCATATATTCAATAAATTTGATAACATTTACATGTTTATGGTTAATTCTTCTCATCAAGCGTCATGAATAGATAATTATGATACGATTTTTATCTACTTTTATAAGTAATCAAATAGAACAGATTATATATAAAATATTTAAAAATGATATACACTGATATAATTATTTGCTTTCATTTATGAAAAAAATGCTTCCTCCATATTGTTCACTAAAAAGCTCTTTATTTAATGTTATGAACAATTAAAAAAATCACATCAACATAATCCTTTAAAAATAACTAGATTTATTAGTTTGAATTACTAATTTTTCTTGATCCGTTCGATAGTTATGGAAGATGTACCTCATAATTTTCAGCTCGTCCAACATTCAAGTTAGTACTCCTAACTACCACACTACATGGAGACATACAGGCCCAGTTAGAATTAATACACGGCAGTCTTCGCTGTTCATCTAGAGAGTATTTGGTAGAATTGAAGCTGGACCAGTGACAAACCATAAGACTGACCGTAACCAGTGGATTAACGAAACTCCCAAGAGTTTAAGAAGTAATTTTTAACCCTTCATTGAAAGAAAATACTAAACTAACTGTTGTGCATGATTCCATTGTTCGAATTTAATAAATTAGAATAACATAAAATTAAAAAATGAATTGATTAAACACGTATCATTATAAAATAAATTGTGATGCAATATATGTATCGATGCAATTTAGTTCCTTGTAATTTTTGTTATGAAACTGAGATGACGCTTCTCTGCAACGTTACTCTTTTCAAGAAGAGACATTTACAATCACGTGCTGTCGGTTATTAAAGAAAGTTTAAACAATGATTCCCCCCCTCGCTAACCATATTGATGATTCGGCGAGAAACTTGGTGATTTTGGCGGCAAAATGAAAGTTCTCAGAAATTCTGGAATTTTCCCGAAATCTCGATCAGGGCTAAAGTTATGGACGTTTTCGGAACTTTTTCATGTCATATCTGTCAATAACAGCTATAAATATAGGAAGAAGGGAATCTGCTGGGAATTGGCAATGGTCTGTATATACCAGAGAATTAGTTCGGACTGCCGACAGCAGTCGGAGTCTGTATTGCTTTGCAGATTTATCCATGGTGCGAAGTGGTAAGCCGGTGAGTTGAGCGCTACTGAAGTGTTGTGATTGTAGTTACAAGTGCTGCTTTCTATCTTTGATACTAGCTTTTTGTTTCTTGTAGTATAGCTAATCTGTGTAAGTTCTGTATTTCCTGATTGTGCAATTAATCTGACCAGAGTTTGTAATGATGTAGAGGTCGGAAGGTACGGAAGGATGGGTCGACATCTCTAAAACAATTTAATTTATTAACAGAAGCTCAGCTACAGAACAAATCTATCCTCTCTCTTCCCCCTCTCTCTTCTTCTTCTTCTGAAAGCTTATACAACATATATATTAGTCTTAATTAGCATGATCAGGTTCTCTTCTTCGGAGGAAGCTTTCCAATACAAATAATGGTTTGAAGACTGAAAATTCCCCAAGAGGACAATTAGTGACAAGGTCGCGGATAGACCCGTCACAGGTTTTCTACCTGTGTTTCGTTCTGTCATGAATATTTGTGAATAAAGTATCATTTGTCATTACCCACCGTTTTAGACCTTTTTTATACCGGTACATTTACGAGAACTAATTTTTCAGGAATATTTTATTGCTAAAACTATCATAAATATTTTTTTGTTCCATCAGCCAAATTTTTTTCATGAGTGGAAATTAAAAGTATAGTTAAAATTTTTCAACATGAATTATTTGTTAAATTATGCATTCAAGGAATAAATAAATTTCTCTCAGAAAGTATTTCAATACCAAACAATTACATCAATTTCGTTTTTGGATACATTTTAGTACGACACGGGATACATTATTCAAATAACAGCAGTTGCAGAAAACCATCGGCATAGATTTTAGTAAGCGTATATTCCATATTATTCTGAAACAATTCAAATACTCGTACATTATTATTTTTCAATATTGATTTCCCATGTCTATGAAAAATTCTGCTATATCCCATCATTTAATCTATCACGATTATAGTAATACTGCAAACAGTTGAAACACGCACGAAGAGTTTACATAAATGCAGTTGGAATACACTAAACTTTAATCTTAGAAATATACAAATAAGCCAACACATCTGCTTTCATCGTATATCTTAGCCATAGCATTATTAAACTAAACCACACTAAAAGAATCATAAATATTAAAAATTAAATTAAATGATATTAATGCTTTTTATTTATTATTTGAACATACAATTATATTATTTGTTTTTTATTTAATATATAAAATTAATTTATACATATTATTATTATTATTATTTATAAAATAACTGCTTTGAAAGTGTATATTTTTAATATATTTTACACTGGAAACACTGATGATCTGTCACAAAGATCGAAAATAAATATTTTAAGAATAAGGAATTTTTGCCGATGAACTACTATTATTTTTTGGCAATTTTCATCTTAAATTTGCATAATAAATTAGTTCCTGATATAGATTTAGCTTTCTGTCTCACATACTAAATGAAATGAAAATATATATCATTAATTGAAAGTATAACAGCACGCACATATCAAAAATGATGATTATATAGCTAAAATGCCTTTATTATTTATAGATACATTGATGATCTTATCTCAAATAATAAAAAATATTCCGAAGATAAATCTAATTTATCTTTTCATCCTGATTACTTAAATATATAATTCAAGCTTACAAAATAAAAAAAAAGTATTGACATAAAGTAGGAATTTTAGATAAACAGTATTATTTATGATAAGAGAGATAGTTTTAATTTTCTTGTTAATAAAGTATCTCTCTGGAATAATTGTATACTTATTTCAAAATTCATAACAATATTTTTTTTATTTTCAAATACGTGATGAAAAATTTGAATCAAATTCTTTGTTAAAAATGACAATTATAAGAAGTTTTTAAACAGTTACATTAAAGCTAACTATCCCATTAGTCTTTTTAAATACACATTTAAAAATGTTAAAATATAAATTAAAATATGTGTACTATTTCTTACATAAATGATTATTCAGGTCCTTTAGATTGAAGTATGTATTTTATTCAATTTTTGGTCCATTAATGGCAACATGAATTATAGATCTAGAAATTCTAAGCTAATTTGAAAACTTTTTAGGATTAAAGTTAATAATAAAAAATGCTTCTGAAAATATTTTATAATGCATGTAATTTTTAAATGTGATTTATTAGAATTCTATTTTTAAGTACTCTTCGCTTCTTGGAATTGACTGGGATGATAAATATTTTTTTCCTTATACATTCCAAAAAATCACACAATCAATCAATCAGGTAGAATCAGGGCGGGGATATAAGTAAACGATCGTCCTTTTGAAAGTAAATATTCAAAGAGAACATTGCATAATGAGAGTGAAAGTTCTTATAACTCTATTTATATTTCTTGGCATAATAATGTGTAAATATGATATTTAACAAATTATTTTAAGTTAGCTTAGATAGAATTTGTTCATTTGTATTGTTTTTTCTTTCTTCTTATTTTTTTTTTGTTTCATTACATCTTTTGGAATTTTGAGTAACTTTCCGAATTTTATGGTTTTTACCAATTTAGTATAAATTATTTAACTGAGTGGGATAGTTGGATCCTTAAAACCAGTACAATCAAACATCTCAGTTCTAATCTGGAACAGCGTTTTAAATTGTAGTATCTTGTTTTTGATTTTACTTACTGAGTTTGCAGCATTATTGTTTTTTTATTTCTACTTGACAATGTTTATGTATTTTAAGACGAATGTAATAAACCCTTATTATTAGATTACAAGTTTTAGTTCTGCATTTTAATATAACTATTAATTAGGTAATTAATTGTTTGCTTATTTTTAAGTTTGTTATGCACTTCTTTTGGCAACAACTTTCCCTGCCGATGAGATCGTCCGATCGTCTTTGTCTTCTTTGCAGCAGATTCTCCAGAAGCGGTTTTTATTGTTGCTTGGTTTTTGGTATCTAATGAAGAAATTTCGATCTCACTGAAAGTAAAAAGATGCGAAATGGTGACGACAACTCAAAGCGACAGATATCAAAACTAAATTTTAGAACAATGTCAAAATTTGTTTTGGCACTGTTTAACAGATAGCAGGCTCCAGTGCCAACACCAACTTGCATTGTCTTTGAGAACAGGTATTTCTTGAGCAATCCTCGTATATTTATATTGCTAAAACTTGAAATAACCTTACATCTTACACAATTACCGTGAATCAAACATAATAATAATGTTACGTATTAAAATAATATAAAAGGATTTTCAAATTCAGTTTTCTCCTGTTTCAGTCAGTGAGAAATTTATTATTTAAATTACCGCTTCAAATATTAATCATCGTTTCAAACAGATTGAACATAAAAAGTTAATCAATAAAAAATATTACAACGTCTTTTACTCTTTAAAATTTCTACTCAACATTATTTGTCAAGCACTTCAGAATGACAGATGACATAAAATAAAAACATTAAAGGAAAAAAAAAAACTTCAATTGCTTTAGAAAAACTTTAGAAATCTTATTTTAGAAGTTTGCAGCGTCGTTGAATGCATTTGCTAATGATATTCAAATATAATCCATTTGTTGGAGTTAAAGTCGTTCAAAAATGTTTTTTTTAATCTCACCATTAAATTACTTAAGTAAATTGATTCTGAATTATCTTGTTTTTAATAATACACATCGTCTAAGGAAAGTATCTTAAAGAACATTTTTTTTAAAAAAAACAGGAGGTAGAGGGTAATCTACTTAGATCCTATTTTGCATTTCGGATCATTTATAAAAAGATAAGTACTTATCTTATTATTTTTTTTTAAAAAAAAAAAGAATGTATATATCAACAGCTGATGATGACGCTTATTAACGGAGAATAAGGGCATGTTTTCTTTGGTTTCATTTTTTTTATTATATATGTATGGTTGTTATATTTAAAAGTAATTAGTGGCAATAGGATTATTAAGAGGCATTCTTAAAAAAAGAAGTAGAAGATATTATACGCCAAACTCTATAAAAGAATATTCTTAAAGAATATAATAATTCGGAAACAATTACATTTCAGCAAATATTTTTGATGTAAGAAACTATAAATAGAAGATAAAATGCACAGTGAATGCATAAAAATAAAATTTAAATGTACTAATTTATACTTTTTTGGTCGTAAAAAAATTAAATAACTTTTTTTTCTATCCATAAAACTACAGTAAATGGCAAAACTTGGAAAATCATTACATTTATTATTTTGAAATAATTAATTTCAAACATTTGCAATAAGTATTATTATAAAATGTTTCACACGCACAAGTATTATCATAAAACTTTTTACATCTGCGAGTGTTACAAAACTTGCTCGTTATTTATCTATTTTGGTGCCACTGAATCAGGATACGGAAGTGTGTTAGTTAATTTAGAGATATAATAAATGCTTCAATTTCACGTTTTTTGATTCTTTTAAATACTTAAAAATATTACAGTGTTAGATGAACTCTCATTTAAGGTTTCAAGACTCTTAATTTAATGTAGCGATAATTACCAGAACGCATATGGTAGCTCTTATATTGGATTTGTAATTTAATTATGTTTCAAAAATTACGAAATGTCGCGGTTGCATTTCAAGAAGGTTTTGAGTATGACGAAAATAGTCTCTCGTTCATTATAACAGATGTTATGGAAAATAGGAATAATGTGATGAATATACTTCTACGAACTTCCGGGTTCACTTCAGATGAATACAATCAATCGAATCTTCTTGACAATACAATAACAATTTCATTACAACACAACAGGTGTTTCCAGAAAAAGCTATTATTAACATTTAAGGATAATAGATTTTGTTTTACCCTTTCTTTAATTCAAGTACTAACAGTCAGGTTAAACAGGTTAAGGAAAACATTCAAGTAACTCGAGGCTTTATATTTATATATATATATATATATATATATATTAGGTTTATAAGAAAGTTTTGTCCGTTTGTGCAATGCAAGAAATATTTTTCACATATTTAATAATATTTATTGCACAATATATTTTCCGTCGTTATATATGAACTTTTGTCAGCTTGTTGATAATTAGTAAATATTATTTTTGAAAAATGCGTTGCCTTTACAGCCCAAGCGTTCAAATAGTATTAGGTTGACGTATGCTTCAGTTTTTAATTTTCATCCTTTCAAAAATATTTGCATGCAGACAAACAAGTAATGATTAGATGGTACTAGGTCTGAGGAATATGGTAGATGCAACAAAAATCCCCACCCTGCTAGCGAATTGTTAAGGCAGCAAGTGGTTTGGAATTATCATGTTGTAATATAATATGCTTCATACTGAGCATCGCTGGTCTCTTTTCTTTGAGTGCTTTGTATAAATCCTCCACTTCCTGACAGTATCTCTCTAAATTAAGCTATTTGTTAGGTTTCAAAAGCTCTAAATGTAACAGGTCAATTGAAAAGGCCCTGGCCTATCATAGTAAAACACATTTTCTTGGCAAAATTAGTTTTTTTATTCAAGATAATTCCCTTCAAGGGTGATACAGTGATTATAGCAACCCTCCAACTTTTCGATACCATTTTTGTAGTACGATTTGTAATTTGCTTCAAAATAGGCCTCAGTTTCGACGATCACCTCTTCATTTGACGAAAATTTCTTCCCAGCGAGCATTCTCTTGAGATCTGAGATCAGGAAATAGTCGCCAGATCTGGAGAATACGGTGGATGAGGAAGCATTTCGAAGCCTAATTCATGGATTTTTGCCATCGTTTTCACTGACTTGTGACACGGTGCGTTGTCTTGGGGAAGCAGCACTTTCTTTATCTTCAAATGCGGCCGTTTTCGGCGATTTCGTCCTTCAAACGGTCCAATAACGCTTTGTAAGAGTTGCTGTTGATGGTCCTTCCTTTTTCAAGGTAGTCAATGAAAAATATTCCATGCGCATCCCAAAATACAAACGCCATAACCTTGCCAGCCGACTGTTGCGTTTTCCAAAGCTTTGGAGCGGGTTCATCGTGTGTAATCTACTCGGATGACTGTCGATTGGACTTCGGAGTGAAATGATGGAGCCATGTTTCATCCATTGTCACATATCGACGCAAAAACTCGGGTTTATTACGCTTGATCATCTTCAAACACTGCTCCGAATCAACAACTCGTCGTTGTTTTTGGTCAAAAGTGAGCTCGCGCGGCACCCACTTTGCACAGAGCTTTCTCATACCCAAATATTCGTGAATGATATGATGTACACGTTCAGTTGATATCTTTAGAGTGTCTGCTGTTTCATTCAATTTCAATTTACGCTCATTCAAAATCATTTTGTGGATTTTTTTAATGTTTTCGTAGGTAACAACCTCTTTTGGGCGTCCACCGTCTTCGGTGCTCATTTCACCACTTCTAAACTTAGCATTCCAATCCTTGATGGTTGATTTCCCTGGAGCAGTGTCCGGAAACTCGGCATCAAGCCAAGTTTTTGCTTCAACTGTATTTCTTCAATTCAAAAAGCAATATTTTATCAACACGTGAAATTCCTTTTTATCCATTTTTTTCACAATAACAAAAGTTGCTTCACTGAAACTGCTATAATTCACAAACTAATGATCCGACAGCTATCAAATTTATACACGCATCTTTTGAGGGTTAGGGCTAACTAAAAACATATGGATGTAATTCTAGTAGCGCCATCTATGTGTCCGGCCGGGTTTTCTTCAATTGACCTGATATTGGTTCTTGGACATCCCACTCTATGCACAGCATTCTCTTGATCTCTTCCTCTAATTAGAGGTAGAGAGGACAGATAGTCCATGTTGCAAATATGCTCTTTTCCTTAAGATGGATTCGAAAATAATTCATTTTTCATCGTATAGTTATCATTCGGTCCAAAACGATTTTATTTTCGTTCAGAGCAATCAAAAAATGTGCATATGACGATTTGTTTAAGCAAATTTTTCTCACTTAACTCAAGTAGCACCCATCTTGAATGTTATTGTATAATAGTTATTATATTGAACAGTAAATATTATTAAATGTATGAAAAATGTATTTTTTTTTCACTTCACAAACGGACAGAACTTTCAAGTTGACCTTATATATATATATATATATATATATATATATAAATTAGGCCCATTGAAATTAGTGCAGAAGAATGAAATGAGCTACAATCACGATACTTTGCAAAGTTATTGATTTAAAATGAAATGAATAAATGAATGAAATCCTATATGGAAATGATACATGTTTGGTACCAATGCGGAGTGGTGCAAGAAGTGGTACTATTTAAACCGACGCATATGGATGATTCATAAACAAACGTTGCTATCACATTCCTATTCTAGGTGGACTTTAGTAAGCGAAGAATACCGAGTAGACGTGTGAGATATTTCACACAGTTAACCGAGTTTGAGTGGGGCCTGATCATCGGCATGAAAATCGTATCAAGTTGCTCGCCAGATGGATCGTTTGGAGTGTGTCGCCAGAACATTTTGAGGTCATTAGATTTGAGATGATTCCCACGCGCTGAGAATCGGTTTTGGAACGATCAGGAAGACAACGAGACGAAAGGATCGTAATCAAGTGCTCTTGGATCTCATAGAAACTCATTCCACAATACAATCGAATGTAGGTCTGACAGTTGTTCGAAAATCCATTTCCAGATACCTTGAGGAAGCGAATCTGCAATCAAAGCTCCTTTTCCGTGTACTGCCTCTAACACCGAAACATCGGCGACTCAATCTACAATGATGCTGAGCCACAGTGACGTGGAATGACTCAGATTGGCAAAACGTGATGTTTAGTGATGAATTCTAGTTCGTTTCAGAGAATAATTATAACCACGTATGGGTGAGGAGGCGCTCTGATGAATGATATAATTTCACCCACGCTGTCATGGAGCACACTGCTCGCACAGTAGGTGTAATGGTTTGCGGAGCCATTGCATGTGATAGCCTGCCCATTCTAATTGTGATAAGTGGAATCTTAATGGGTCATTGTGTTGATGACGTTCTGTCATCCCACGAGGCTCCTTTCCCGTATGGTCTTCCAGGAGTAGTTTTTTAGCAAGATAAAGTTCCTGTGCATACAGCTCAAGTAGCTCAAATTTTTCTACGTCATGTTCAGACTCTTCCATGGCTGATCATGACTTGTGCCCTTTTAGAGCATTTGTGTTACTAGCTGAAACGCCAGGTGTCACAGTGTAACTCTGTACATAATTTGAAGGTGGCTGTTCAAGCATTATGGGTCCTTCTGCCTAGGGACAACATCCGACTAATCAATTCATGCCGGAGCATGTTGCGACATGTATTAGAACGTGAAACAGTCCGACTCGCTATTAAAGTAGTACTGTATTTGTCTAATTATTTTGATTTTGGGATCAAGTAAATTTGTCATCTATTTCATTATGTGTATTAAATTTCATTTCAAGCCGAAGACCCCTTCTTGGATCACTCAGGAATATCTTCATTATTCCTGAGTGTATATATTATTCTTTACCATTCCTATTGCCCTTCAAAGCTACTTTAGGATTATTGATTGATACACATATTTTTTGATGATATTTTGAGAATAAAAGGCGTGAATTGTTGTCGTGGTCACAGCATATAGTTTGCTTTACAGTACGATAAATAAAAGTAGAATTTTTTTTTAACTTTCAGTTTGTCGGGAGTTCTACTTATATATGAGATTGGAGACCATTTCTTACATATAACAAGGTTTTCACCGCAGTAATTTAATTTCACGTGACATACTTAAATGTGATTATTCACTCGATTCTGATCTTTTAAATTTGCGGTTTGGAAACATGTTTCGATAAGAAATGTAAAATTTGCGTTGTGATGACCAAAGAACAATATGATAAATCGAACAATATGAACAAAATAAATATATCTGAATTAAAATATATTTATTTTGTAAAATTTTTAATTGTATATATATCAATTTTGTTATATGGAATAAGCTTCTAACGTGATAGATATTAGAATTAATTAGGTCTGATTCTAAAAATTATAATTGTCGAAAAAATACTGGTATAATTGAGAATAAAGACTTAATTCACATGGATTTAAAAATATGAAATTATATATAATTTAAATTGCACGTATTACAATATGAAGATTATGGTACGCTTTACCTTTATGGTAACAGGAAAATTTTCACATTGATTTTTATGGTATGGTTTACCCTTATGGGTTGAACGTAATTTAGGACATCAAAACTGTTTTGTATACTATTTAACAAAATAACTTAGAATTTAATTATCGAGAGGGATACAATAAGATTTTTAATCCTATTAAATTAAACAGAGTTTAGAATAGGAAACGCCAAGAACAGGAAAATAAAAGGCATTGAAACAATCACGAAAAGAATATATCGATTAAGATATAATTTCAAAAGAATTATCACTCAGGAAACATTAAATATTTTATGATTTTATGTTATGTCTAAAAGAGAAGTAAAGTATTAGAATAATTCTACCAAAATATCGGGTATTGATGCGTTATTTTTATTTAAAAAATAACAGATATTGAAATAGAAGAATTATTCACAACCTTTGTGATGATGTACAATAAATTCAATAGAAAGGCATAAAATGACATAAAGGAAATGTTTAAAAAAGGCCGTAAAAATCTTTTTCTTAGAAGCGCAATTCAAAAAGCTATGAGTTGGACTAAGTGAATAAGATAGGACTTTATTTACAAACTATTTTCCATTTAAATCGGATAAATGTAGAAATTATAGGCGAAATGTGATAAGTTAAACATCAAAGCTGAATGTTTCATTTATAGAATATATCCAGTGGAAAATATTTGAATCGTGCATGGAAGTACGATCATTACATTGCAAAAAAAAAAAAAAAAAAAAAAACTTTTACACATTCAGTGTTTTAAAGTGCGCTCAATCTCTTTGCTAAAGCTCTCGCCTACCAACCACTTTGGCGCCAAGATTGTAATATTAATCCTATGGAAATTTTAGAATCATCATCAAAAAAAAAAAAAAATCTTTAATGTTGTATCCATTTGAATGCAAAAAAAGTGCAATCGAAAGAGCAAGAAATAATGAAGGTTTCGGAAGGTTCATTTTATCTTCGATTTTTTAAAATGTTTTCTAGACTTTTAAAAATGTTCTAAAATATTTTCAAAAATCGAAAATAAAATGAAATTCCACCGAAACCTTTAATAATTTTTGCTCTTTCTGACAAATTTTTTTCTATTTAAATTGATAAATATTAAAGATTTGAGGATAGTTGTAGAAAATCTATATGATTAACATTAAGTTCAAGAAATCAAAATGGCCGGTAGACGGAAGCCAAAAGGTTTTCAGTAGTTATTTTCTGTCTAATTCAAAGGTCTGCACAAAACAGACAAAGGACATGAAGATCATTGAAACCTTAAAATGCTTCAAATTTGGGATTTTTTTTTTACTTTAGTGCTATAAAATAGAAAAAAAACTCGTTATTTCTTAGATGTTTTATGAGAATTTGATATATAAAATATAGGAAAAAATTAAAAAATCGTCTGCACATTATAGAGTAAAATATATGTTTCCGGTTTTTTCAAAATGTGATACTTTACTCTATTCGGGTAATTTTCCTCAAAATCTACTTTATCCTGATGGAGGCTGATTTTTTCTGCATTATAAAATAAGGTTATTTACTATACAGTTAGCATAATTGTTTTCTGATAAACTCTATCAAATATTACGTATTGCACAATATTTCAGTTAAAATGAAGGGCAATTCAAATAATTAAATGTAAATTTTTTTAGATTTCTATTGATTTCAAATTTATGTTCAGTGTATACAACGTTATGCATATAAGTTCTCCATAAAATTTTAAAGTTATAAACGAAGTGGATTAAATAAAATATATTCCAATAGTTTAGGGAACGATTTACTACTGTAAATAACTATACATATTGATCATTAATTGGTTATATACCCTTATATATGTATCGGCATATGAATTTCTTTATAAAAGTGGATGAACAAGGTTTCGAAACTAATGAGCAAAAATTTAAGCGATGATAAAAAACATATAAGCAAGCAATTTTCACCTTACAATACACAGGTGGAGAACAAGCAGTGGACCGCTAGACGGCACTATAATCCAAAGCATAAAGCGCGAGTTTTCTTACGCATAATCCTTTCTGCCATTGGATTTCAGGAGGCATGGCGATGTACAGTAATCAGTAAAAAACCATGCCTCCTGAAATTCACGGTATAGATGACGATGTGTAAGAAATCTCGCTCTGTATGCTTTCCATTACTGAGCCATCTATCGGTTCACCACTTGCTCTCCACCTATGCATTGCATGGTGAAAATTGCTTGTTTACATGTTTTCTATCGCCCCTTAAATTTTTGCTCATTAGTTTTTTAAAACACCCTGTGTAAATATATAGACATCTTAATGTTAATTTCTGACTTGCGCACACAATTGTTTTAAATTAAAAGAAGTGGGAATTATTTAAACTTTGCATAAAATGCGGTCATTTACCTTGTAATATATGTCTGAGTTATTTTAATTCATTTAAATTATTTCATTTGTGAGGGAACAGAAAATGGTTCAACAATTTATTTCACCTAAATTTGTACGAGTTGAATCATTCTTTAAAAAAATAATAAATTAAATGCATGCTATATTGTCTATTTCCATTTCAGTAGAATTCGAGTATAACTGAAATTAAACTCCATTTTATTTTTAAAACTTACACATTGATTCAAATCTGGAATATTAAATTGAAACTGAAGCGGTATCCAAAATTTCAGTTACAGAAAAAAGCTGCATTGCGTTCCAGAATAAAGTACTAGTAGAACTTTAGAACTTTTTTTTCCACATCGTGCCGTTTACTTCGGAGAAAGCTTTATTAGGAATGTAACGTTTTCTTCCAACCGTCTTGTTCAATAAATGTTTGTTCTACTTTTACGAGCTCCAGTTTCTGGGTTTTTGTCTTTAAATCTGTAACTCTTCTTTTTCACTTTGAGTTGAACTTTTTCTCCAATTACTGATTTGAGTTACATTGCTACAAATATTTCAGTTTTAAAAGTCTTTTAGATTTCTAACCTTTTTTAAGCCAGATGTCTCCCTTTTCTACAAAACAATTGCTCATTTTACATGAATTATTTACATGTATGCTAAAAGTTTGGAAGACGAAAAAAAAAAAAAATGAATGTTTGTTAATTCAATGCAGTCGGACACCGTTAATTCGCGGGTTTCGATGTTCATGTTAACTAAACAGTGAGATAGGGAATTGTGAGTTGCAATATTAATACAAATTGAGAGGTAATAAGAATTTCCACCATCGATATGAATTTCTGTGTTTCGTTCAAACTTTTTTGACATTATTCTTTAGTATTACGGAAATCACTTATAAAAGATATTTTTTTTTGCAACTCGCAAAATTTGACCAATAGAAATGGTTGAAGGTACAGTTAATCTCAATGACTGTGAGATCTTGAAAATAACCTCTAAAAAACACCCTTACTCATTTTTCATGTAATGATGATTCATATTCGATTCAAACATTCAAACTAAAAAAAAGAGTTAAATAAAAAGTATTGAAATGGTCGATTATTTTTTTGATCCAAACTTTGAAAAGATACATCTCAAAGACAACCTTTTGTTCTC
>BMAW01079069.1:0-10883 GCA_019974015.1 Nephila pilipes | reverse complement strand
AATTTGTATCTTTTGCTTCATTTTAAAATATCGTTTGCTAAAAAAAAATTATTCAAGCATAACTAATTGCTTGGTTTTGGGTTACTTGATATTAGAAAGTTTACAATTGTCGATTCTGATATTTCATCTCGTTTACTTTAGTTCATATATAATTGAATAATTTAATTTTAATTTTATAGTAAGTGTTAACTGAGTGGCAATCTGTTTTGCAAAATCTTGCGCATAACTTTTTTTATCAATCTTTTTTGAAAAATAATTTAAGAAGCAGCTTCTTTAGAGAGAGAAAATTACCGGCAAAGGCGGTTTTGGCAGTGGGTATGCGGCAACAGCATGGCAGCTTTGCTTTGCGCGAAGCGGCCAGCGGCGCGAAGTAAATGGCTTGCATGGTTAAAGGCGTATGTGCGGTAGCAGGCGGCGTGGTACAGCGGCCGCTGGCTGCAGCGGCGTTTGCTGGTGCGGGCGAAGGGTGGTGGTGGCGCAGTGTTTCTTGCAGCCAGCGGCAATGGGCTTGGTAGCCTTTGCTGCGTGGTTAAAAAATGATTTGCTAGGTCAAAAATATTCCACTTAAACTGATAGTTCCTTGGGTAACTAATAAAAATCAAAGCGAAACATTTGTTTTTGAAAGCTTAAATTAAGCACAAGAAAAAAGATTTCTGTTAAGTAAGAAATGTTTTTTCCTTCTTTTGTATACATTTTTAATGTTTTTCATTTTTCATGAGACGAGATTGACATACACAGTTGATTGAAAAACTCTTTAAAACTAGCTGATCATTTAAAACTTCTTTCTTATAAAAATCATGCATAAGATTTCTGTAGTACATTTAGAGTATGTCTTAATCAAATCTATAAATAAGACAAAAAACTAATTCAAAAAATAAATTATTCCACTAATTAAAATATTATTTAAGGTATTAGATCTCAAGTTCCTTATTAAAGAAAATTTTAAAACCAGAAAACATTAAAACGAATGTCGCATTTAAAAGCATATTGATTTAGTTATTCATATTCTTATTGTTTGAGATTTTTTATTGAAAATAAATACATGCGAGGGCGGTTAAAAAAGTATCCGAGCTGGGGTAGAGAAATTAGTTATTGCAAATGGAATGGGGTGATTCAAGTACTTTCTTCTTTTTTTGAGATGCAGCTCTTTGCATCTCAAAAAGCTGTCACCATAATTTTTCCGGTAAATGGAACTGTTTTCGCTTTCTTTGGAGCCGATTCAATGAATGCAACCATTTGTTTTGATTCTTAATTTTATTCCAGTATGTAATGAGGAACTCGGATCTCATTCTGCGATAAAAAAAAAATTCTGTTTAATTTTTTTTTTAATTTAATTTTGGAAGGGTTGTCATGATAACACATATAAAAATAACAACCTTTCCGTATTGTTCCGCAATAACGTATAAATTTTATTTATCAATACCTTACAAGATATCAAGCTGTTTCAAAATGATTGAATATTTTCAAACCGAAAATTGAAATTAATTTAGTTTCCTTATCATGAAATCATAAATTTTATAGAAGGAGATATAAGTATACTATTGAGTACAAAAAGAGAGAATGATTATTTTAAGCGTTTTGGGAAAGAAAAGAAAATCGTAACGGACGAATTACTTTCGGGTTGACTCTCAACAAGTTGGCCACCGGCAACATCAAGAGGAGGTGACATGTGCTATTGCCTAATGTCTCTACGATGGATATCAGAGGGATTTAGAATTCACGATGATAGTGTATAGTGATATGCTAAAGTACAAAAAGGTATCCAACTTTGACAATAAAAGGAATCAAAGGAAACGATTCCGACATATAAAATCAACTTAATATTCAGGCAATTAAAATTAAAACAAATTATAAAGAATAGAAAAGAAAATAAATTATTAAAGCTGGTAATAATATTTGGCGCACCTATATTAAATTAAAACAAGCTATCGTAATTAGACTTTTCTCTGGAGATACTAAAGTCGCCAAGGCGCATCAGACTCTATTCTAAAATTGAAGCCAACATACACTTTAATCAGAAGTGTGGTAGTTAGTATATAATATAAATAACAATATAAAAGGTGGCTCAAAAGAAGTATTAGATTTCAGCTAAGAGATCTTTCAGAGACAGTGTTATATATTGAAAACACATAGTAACTTAGATTGTAATTTAATTTCCCAACCAAATATTTCAAGAATATTAGAACTACTTACGCCTTCAAAAAATAGGTTTATTTTTCATTTGAATTAAATATTTTAACAGGTAATGGGCGTAGTATTGCTTAATATTATCGGGAATTTATAAAATGAGATTAATTTCTGTAAAAAGCCCAAAAGTAAGTTTATGCCATTATAAATATTTAAATCGAAAATATTATGTTCGATTATAACAGCCAAAAATATCAGAAGAAATTAAAAATTTCACATGTTCAGTTTTTAGTATATTTATTCGGTGTTCCATTGAACTGAAATCACACATTTGCGCAAAAGTACTTATGTACTCAAATACATTTTGTTAAAAAACGTGCAAAATTTGGATTTTAAGTATTCAAATGTCTTATATTACTTTTTTTTCTTGTTTAAGAATTCTCGTGAATTTTTCAAATTTTAATGTATCTTTTTATCGCAGCGATGGCCTAGTGGTTGTGGGCTCGGACTCGCAGACGGCAAAGACTCATCATGCAGTTTTCATGGAGGCATTGGTTCGAGCCATGACCTCACTAAAGATCCGAAATGTAGCCGGGGCTCTTATACGTCAAATCTGTCCAGGATTAATGTCATCTTGTTGGAAAAGTGTCTAACTTAGCAGAGCTGGTGCCATCTTATGTGTCGTTCCTTGTCTATTGAACAAGCTTCAAAATTACAAGGTTCTTCTTAGAGTCCTCATGTTGGTTGTAGTGAGAGGTTAAATAAACCAACCTACCAACTTTTGTATCTTTATTTTATAAGAAAAGAATATATCGTAATATAAGTATTTTGAAATAAAATTTGAATTTTTATCTAGAGTTTAATTTGTCTACTATATTTGGATAAAAATTGTTAGAACGGGATTTTATAATTGGATTCTTTCTTACTTTTTTGAGTCTAATGTAAGGCTTAGCAAAAAGAAAACGCTTATGGAAGATGGAATATCTTCTTTGTGATTGACTAACATTTATATACATAGCCATACCTTTACTCTTCCAAATTAAATGCAACTCTAAGAAAAGATATCTGCTCAAATTCGAAAAGTTTTTTGAACACATGGTCTACGTTTTGTATTGATTTTTACTCTCCGAAAACAAACTCTTGTGAATTTCCATGATGTTGATTTTTAAATAATCGTAAATAGAGTAGAGACTTTTTAAGATATGTGACTAAAAAAAATAAATTTTTAATACTGCCTCTCGACTGAATCTTGAGATTCAGTCGAGAGGCAGTTTGTTCTTGCAGACTTACTTTAGGCATTGTTTTAAGTATATATTTCTTCTGTTTAAAGCTTATAAAAAGCATATTTTTAATGATGCTTCCTACACTTTCTATCCAAGCAGATCGAGAACTACCGTAAAACACTCATCGAAATTATTTTCAAATTTAGAGAGGTTGGGTACTTTAACTTCACACTGGAAGCAACTCGAAGACTATAGGTGACGGACCTCATAAGTTTGGGTCGTGGTCAAGTACCGAGGTCGACACCTGAGATGGCCCTTCCATTTCCTAACTTTCACACAAAATCAGCGAGAGGAATTTCAGTCTCGTCATATCAAACATGCTGCAGCCCGATTACACGACGGATCTTTAGCGGCCTAAAGGTTCCATTGCATGAGTGGACGAAAACCTGCTTCTACGAGTTCGCAAACACGACCACTAGGGTATCGTGGTCAAATCGCTTGAATTAAACAACAATAATTTAAAGTAGATAATACAAAATTATAAATATAAGATATTTATTTAAAAATTGTAATTATTGTTTATCTTATAAAATATATTATGGAAAATATATAGTCAACATTTTAGCTACTAATATATTGAGGAAATAAATCTTTCCGGAAAAAAAGTGTTAATAAAAAGATAAGCTCTTTTTTGTAAGAACAGAGAAGAGAAACAAATTTAGAAAAAAGAGTTTATAATTTCTTTTTTGTGGATTATTTGTTATAGTAGTTACTATTCTTCTAACTTCTTCAATTGTTTCTCAGGTTAATAAAAATTACCTTTATACGAAAAAACACCGAATGATTGGTATCAAATTTCTAGTTAGAGATTGTCTTCATTTTAGTGTCCTTAAAAGAGAAATTAATTCTACCGATTCTTCACTAAAATTGCTAAAGAAACACTCGAATTGTAAAGGTGAAAATGTCGCGGAACAGTTAATGCTACCGAAGAATTGTCTCTCTGATAGTACCATAGTAATCCTTGCTATCTGATGGATCCCAGAGACTTCGCTTTCTCTCTTCCTAACACAAATTGTACATAAAATATTTTATACCTATTTCGTAAAAAATAACTAATATAAAATGTATAAAAATAGACTGTTCATTTTACATAGAGAGAAAAACAAACAAACAAAATCTTCAAAATTTCTGCAAAGTCTGTAAACGCTCAAATTTATTTTATAAGTAAAGTACCTAATTTCAGTACAAAGTATGCAAACTAAAATCAGTGCATCTTTGAAGAAATTTTCAACAATTTATAATAATGCGCTTGATATATAAATAAATTAAAATTTTCAATTTTCATATTCTTCAAACATAAAAGAACTTAATAAAGAATTTGAAAGTGATTTTTCACTTTTCTCTTCTTGCTCATACCATATTTTACTTTTATAAAATTTATTGTGATTCCATGCTTGTAAACTTCGCTCTTAAAACAGCGCTCAAAGTGTTGTCGACGGACTTAGTATCTTTGGTCTTCTGTCAAATGATGAGAATAATATTTGATATGAAACCCTTTTCTCTAATGTGAGTGTGTGAATAGCTGTGGAGTTTATTGGCGCAATAGCCAGATTCAGCCCTTCTGCACCAAACAAAGTGTAACTGCGATCTAGACGTTTGAATGAGCAAAGGATGGTATTCTTAGTGGAGCAAGATACAAATGAGGCCATGCGCCAAACATAGTGTGCAGTGAGTGTAAAGCTAGTAAAATGTAAAAAGTGATCCTGACATGAAGAAACTGAAAAAGTTTATTTTCAAGAAGGTAAAGTCGAAAATAGAAAAGGATGGCAGAGATGTCCCGGTGAACGACACCTTTGTTTACTAAATGCAGTAAACTCCATGGGAGAGAAAATGATCACTTAGGTCCTTCAAGTTCGTGAAGCCCATACTCACCTGAAAGAGATAAGTTTCGGAGGTCACACCATACTCTAAGCTTCTAAATCTTACTTAGGTAAGGTTTTTGAGCTTCTAAAAGCCTGATATGCAGCATCATGGTGGTTAGTTTTGTAAAAGCAGGCTCCAATCAACGTCTCGAAGGAATGAAAGCGAGTAACAAATTAAGGAGTTCTTAGTAACAATTATAATATTTACACTGTAAGTCATTTCAGAGTGAAATGATAAAAGCGGTTTTAATGCTTCTTAAAAAGTTCATCTAAATGAGCAATAAGAAAATGTCCAGTTATATTCAACATTTAAAATCATTCAAGTATAAAAAGAATTGTTTCATTAACCTGATTGAAAGAGTAACTGTTTTAACGTCATCCTTAAAACCAATACGTGGGTTCCTGGTCAAAAAAAGATAAATTTGAAACTCCGTCAAGTGACGAGGACGATACACGATTTAGTTCCTAAACCTCCAATTTTCCACACCACAGTAATGGAAATAATTTAACCCTCGAATCTTTCTCCTCTACACGGTGGACTTTTAATGCATCAGGATTAGAGTAAACGATTCTAGAAGCACTGCTACAGTCAGCACGTGACTATGACCACTTTTGTATTCCGGTAACAGCTGCATTAGGACTCTAACGAAAGACTCCATGGAAGCAACACCACTCATAATATTTGACGTTGAAAACTCATCTGCAGCATGCATGAGACCACATAAATAAGAAAATTACAAAGAGTTGCTTCATTATTGCTTGAAAACTATCCATGTTTATTAGTTTTGAAATATTTCTTAATTACTTTTATGTCATTTGTTAAAAAATTCAAAGTATGTACATTTTGTTAAATAAAACACTTACACGCGTCAATCATCACGTAAAAAATACAGTTGTTTACTCAAAATGAAAACAAATCTTTCTACATTCTTCTATTTAGCCCATGAGACTGCGGAACGACTCCAAAGGCATGTTTGCATCCAGAATTGTTTCAAGTTTTAGGGATACAATTTTAATAGGCAAAAATTATAGTGTTCTGTACTATACGAGTAACTTCTAAAATAGAAATTATATCTTTAAAAAAAATTAGTTACAATTTCTTAATTGTATATAAAGCCGATTAAAAATCCTATTTTTGTAATATTTTAAACAGTGTTTTTTGAATGTAGTAAATAATTCACATTTATCATAATTTTTCCTTTTAAGTAGTGGAAATATTGCGTTCTGCTTGGAATCCATTCTAACAAATCTCAGATTTTTATACGAATTTAGTTTCTTATGAAATTGTATCAATATTATATTTGAAATATTATTATCATCGAAATATTTAACTAATTGCATTCAAAGTTATTTAACATTAGGTGGTTATTAATTCCCCGTTATTTAACCCCATTTAAGTATGATATCTCAATTTCGAAAATCATTTTACACAAATTTCTAACTTTTTGCATTAAGATAGGTTATTTAACATAATTAGTAATAAATAAATTGATTTTCTCACGCTTTCACTCGCATAAATTTAAAATTTCAATTAACAATCAAAGTGTATACGTCCATAAATATTCAATAAACCTAGAAAAATTATGTTATACTCCCCAACACTAAAACAGTACATTTTGTGATTTAAACAAAAAAATGCTCCACACTTTAATAAGAAAATAAGTATTTATTTAGTGTTCTCCAGTACAACCAATTTTCATTTTAATAAGAATTAACAAAAAAGTTTTAATTTACAATTTACTCAAGGCTATTTAAAAAACTGGTTTTTTGTTAATTTTCCTCCTAAATATTATATGTATTCATCTAAATACTTCAATTTAATTCCATAAAATTTCAAGCAATATCAGACAGAAAATTTCCACAAAGATATATCATGCAACTTGGAGACCTTTCACTTGAGAATTTCTAAAAGATATTGTAACTATCAATGAAATTAGAATATAACTGATAACAGAATCGCAAAATTCAATTATAATAATCACAATTAGTAACATGATCGCATAATAACAGCAATACGAGACACCTATGATTCTTTTTAAACTTTAGTCACATATTGAAAGTATAAATCGTTCTGTAAAAAAATTTATTTGGAGTAAGATTCTCGTGTTCACCATTTAAAACTTTAAAATTAATTCCCTTAATGTCACACACGTTAATATCAAATATTCGGGATCCAAGAAATCGTTTGTTAAATAGGTGAAAATATGTTTATTCCTTTTGATGAATAGTTGTCGCCTCCAGTGAAAGTGTTGCGACAATGACATAATTCAAGTATCAAAAACATGAAGACCTCTTCTCAGTACAGATACGGGAATGTCTTCTTAAACTACTACAATGTGAGAAAGTTTTCTTGCAGAATTCACAAACGTATGGTTTTTCTTTGGTATGAATACGTAAATGAATTCTAAGCGCACTATTATTACTACATGCGTGTTTGCAAATTTCACAAACATAAGGTTTTTCCTTGGTATGGATGCGCAAATGTACTTTTAAGTTCCCATTTTGAGTGAAAGACTTCTTGCAGAATTCGCAAACATAAGGTTTTTCCTTAGTATGGATGCGCAAATGCTTCTTTAAATTACTATTATGACTGAAAGATTTCTTGCAAAATTCACAAATGTAAGATTTTTCATTTGTATGAAGTAGTAAATGATACTTTAAGTGGTTATTTTGAGAAAATGCTTTATTACAAATTTCACAAACATACGGCCTTTCTTTTGTATGAATACGTAAATGACGTCTCAATGAACTATTGTCGTGGAAAGCGCAATTGCACACTTCACAATTATAAGGCTTTTCTTTTGTATGAATAAGGTAATGTTTTTTCAAATCTCCTTTAATAGAAAAACCTTTTTGACAAATGTCACAAACAAAAGGTTTCTCATTTGTGTGAATACGTAAATGAACATCTAAATGAGAGCGTTGAATAAAATCCTTGTTGCAAACAGAACACGAAAAAGACCTCTCATTTGAATGAATGCGCAAATGAGTATTTAAATTATATTTTTTAGAAAATGATTTGCCGCAAATTTCGCAAGTATATTCTACCTTCTGTGCACAAATACACAAATGTGTTTTCACATTAAGCATCGATGAAAAGGCCAGTTTACATTTATAGCAACTAAAAAGTTTTTCTTTGCAATGATTTGCTAAATGCCTTTCTAATAGTTTCTTTGAGGCATGTACCTTTTGGCACAAGTGACATTCATTAATTTTCTTATCCATATTGTTGAAATAAATGATAAATCAGCAAGTCTTTCTTATTTAAAATCTTATCTCTCTTCTCAGCGTGAAAGACTTTGACAGGAATATTTATTTTTGCACACGAAGTTATATGCGTGTTCAATAATTATTGTTATTTAGCAAAAAAATGATACTATCATTCGTATCCAGTGGTAAAAATATCTTTTGACTGTTTTCAAACGAAATATAAAAGGAGATTAAAATCTTACATCCCTTACTTGTCAAGCGTGTATACAGTGACAAAACTTTCAGTTTAATTAAACTGAACATAAGATATACCTTTAGTATTGTCTTTTTTAAAACTTACACTGGGTGTGCGTGGCTTGAATGTTGCAAAAGCATTAATTTAAAGTAGATATCCTATTTTATCAATATGAGAAATTTGTTTTAAGAAATTATCTATTGTTTATTAAAATTATTATAAAATGTAAAAAATGAAAAACACGTAGAGAGTAAAAAAAATTACTAATACATAGAGGAATTGAATCTCTCCATAAGGATGTAATGAAAATTAACATAAAGCTTTATAATAACGATATAAACATATAGGCAAGAAGTTAAGTATGTTTTTTTTTATGATTTTTTTCTTAGATATCCTGTGACAGCAACAGCCTAGTGGGTATCGTTCTGTACAGGTTTGTCTTGGGTTCGAGCCCTGATGATACTACAGAGCATCGTGTTGCCGGCGCTGAAGCACGTATGATCTGCCGATGCTGAAAGTCCTCTCCTTTGCTTTGTGGTGATAATAATACACGAAGGTATCAGCCCACAGGTGTCAACTTCGTCTCTTGACCAAGGTTACAAATTATGGTATCCTTTGACAATAGATTGCCGTATTTATTCTAGGTTGACGTTGGTATCAATTAACGATATCATTTTTCTGAATTCTTGATTTTATTCTAAAGTTTCAGAAAGTAACTTTTTATGTAAACAACAACGAAATGCTAGGTATAAATTTTTTTTGTTAGAGATAATCTTCACTTCTATCTACCAAAGTTAGAATTCAACGCGTAGAATCATTTTACTAAAATTGTATAAGCATACGATAAGAAAATAATTAAAATTCACGAATCATTTATTGCTGCCGAAAATTATCTTACTGATTCAACCATGTCCAATCGTTTCTGCAAGATGGATGTCAGTAGCTTGCCTTCCTTTCATGATAAAACACATTGCACAAAAGCATGTTTTATAACTTTTTCTTAGTAAATGAGTTATATAAAACAAAAAGTACAAAAATGTAATCTTTCTAATGTATGAGAAAAGAAAAAAAATGCCAAAAAAAAAACATTTTGAATTATATTCGTATAAGCGATATTTGTAAAGTATCTAATCTCAGTACCATAATTCCGAGATAATTCACGTCTACATTCAATTTGTTACGGTGATTTGAAGTATTTTTTTGAAAAAATAAATGTTAGTGTGCAATTCGAAATCACATATTCTTCAGATCCACATACGCAACAAGATATTATTGACGCGAAATCAAAAGACAAATTAATTTCCTAAATTCCTGTTGCTACACCTGATATAACTCTCGTGACGAATTGATAGAATGTTTGTTAGTGTCGCTCTTGGAAGTAGAGAGTGGGCAATGGTCGACGGACCTAGTAATTTAAAACCTGTGTCAAATAACAAAGAAGACACCAGATGCATGTCCCATAAATCACTGATTTAAAATCTAGGAGAAGCGAAAAACTTTTCTTGCAACATCACGCCATATGTCGGATTGCTTAGTGGAATGAAAGGTCCAATCCAAGTGTCGGAAGCAAAAAACGTAGACCAACAATTCGTCACCATAACCACTATTCAACCTTAGCGGAAACACGTGAAACAAATTTTTGAACATAAAATATTCACAAATGTTCGAGCGAAGCCTATGGATTTACGGTCTTCTTTGCAGAAAAAGAGGCACTGCAAATGAAAAGTCTTCACGCTTGGTCGGGTAGAGTAGTAAATAACGCATCAGACTCACGGCCGACGGCTTTCGTCCAGTCCTAGATTCGATTCGGAGGCCACAAGAGACCCACCGTGTAGACGGGGCTGATGCATGTTAAATCTGTCGGTGCACAAGATCCACCCGAAGTTTGGTGTGGATGTTAGGAGAATTTGTGCCAGCTCAGATAACGTCCTCGTCGCTTGACAAATGTTCAAAAACACGAGGTCCAACGCCAGTAGCCCGTGTTGCTCCAATTGCGACGTTAATTAAAACAAACAAACAAAGGCTTCGTGCAAAACAGGTGTCGATCACTAGTGTTTGGCGCATGCCTGCTTCTTCTTTAGCAGCTTCAATTTCGTTATTTAATAGTCAAAACTCGTAACCCATTTACTCATCCATGCAACAGAGGAATTGTATCCCTGTGCTTTC
>BMAW01079061.1:0-11778 GCA_019974015.1 Nephila pilipes | reverse complement strand
ACACACACACACACACAGAGAGAGAGAGAGAGAGAGAGAGAGAGAGAGAGAGAGAGAGGACATTGCTATCAAGAAACTCAAACCGTTGTGGATTTGTTTATTTTAAGAGGCGGAATATTAACGATTCATGAATCATTATTTAAAATTCAGCTACAGGAGAGGAGTGACAAAAGAAAAAGAATCCAATGCGATGTACTATGCCACAAATTAAGGGGGTTTAAGGCCAGAGGTAACAAGTATAAAATTACGTGTTGTTTTTAACTGTCCCACATTGACTATTAATATTAATTCTTAAAGTAAAAAAGTGAAGTCATCCAAGAGGCTTATTTTCGAATTATAGGATTCAGAAAGCAAGTGTATGCTTTGACAGCCGACAAAAAGGAGATGTATCGAATGATACTTATGCACTGGTGTGCAAAACTTTTTCAGGCGTTTTTTTTTTTTTTTTTTTTGCCATAACTCCACGAGAAATCATCTGAGATACCTGAAATTCAGAAATGAGCGACAGAAATTTTGTATTTAAACAATGACGAAAGCATAGTTGCGCAAAAATGAATACAATGCATATATTATGGAATAAAACAAAAAAGGCTTTATTGAACTCATAGTATCGCTACACATGATTGTCCCAAGAGGAAGAACAACAAGCAGATGTTCCTCAGTATGGGATTTGCATTTCCTTACTGCTATGGTTGCTTCGCACCGTCTTTCCATACTCATCAACAGATTGTCCAACAGTTATTGAGATGAGAGTGCCCATTCCTCAATCAACATCTCTTTCAGTTGTTGGGTGTACCCGGAGGATGTAATTGTGCCGCAAGGCTTCTTCTCAAAGGATCCCACACATGTTTTATGGATTTAAATCAGGGGAGAACGCTGTCCAATCCATTGGAGTGATATCTTCCCTTTCCAGTAGCTGCTGAGGGTCGCGGTAGCCTAGTGGTCAAGGTCGAGGACTAGCGGCCGGCGGTTTTCGTTCAGTCGCGGGTTCGATCCTTGGCCAACAAAGACCCGCCGTGTAGCCGGGGCTGATGCACGTTAAATCTGTTCGGGGCGCAAAGTCCTCTCGTTGGCGTGGTGTGGATGTTAGGAGAGGGGGTTACAGATCAGATGTCGTCCTCGTCACTTGACCGTGGTTCAAAATTACGAGGTCCGTCGCCAATAGCTTGTATTGCTTCTAGTGCGACGTTAATAAAAACTAAACTAAACCAGTAGCTGCTGAACATCAGCAGTGCGGTGTGACCGTGCATTGCCATCCATAAAAATGAAGTCTGTCCCAATAGCACATCGGAACAGACGCACATTTGGAAGGATCACCTCCTTAAAATGCGATCTCCGGTTATAGAACATCTATTAAAAATGTGCAGCTCACTCCACCCGTTGAGCATAATGCCTCCCCAGACGACAACTTCAGGATCACCGTAACGGTCTCTTTCCGTGATGCTATTGGGATGAAACCATGTTCCGATCTCTCTCCAAATCAATTGGCGATGAGAATTGCTTGTGGCACTGAAATGACTATAATCTGTAAAGAGGACACGACTCCGTTCAGGATGGTGAGCGAATAGGCGACATTCATGAAGGCGTCTGGCCTCAGTAAACCTGCTGACTGGTATAGGACTCTTTTCGCTTGCAGGAGAATTATATCGGTCATCCACTGCAGTTGTTTTCCTAGGGCGACCATTACCAACCTTTCTAAAAGATCTATCTATGGTTTCGAAGGCTTTCTGAGCACAAAAAATGACACTTTTGTTGATTTCGAAATCTTCAGCGACTCTAGTCAAACTACGCCTCTTTTCCAACTTTCCGATTATTCTTCCACGTGTTAAGTCATCAAGGTGATTTCTTTTAGCCATATATCACCAAAGAACTCACACTTGCGGCGAATTTCTTTAATTGCGCCTCAGTTCTTCCTTTTATTGTAGTCTTAAATTGCGCGCGCCGATCCCTATGCTGTTTTGTTCCTGACGTTTGCATGCGCATAACCTTTCTACCGAATTGCGTGTTCATTGTACTGATCACAATAACCCCTTCAATTTCATGGCTATCTGCTTAAAATTTATATTGTTGCTTAAGTTTTGCTACCAGTGTACATCCAAGTCAACTCAAACTTCAAAGATTTTTGTGGAGTGATGCTCTTAATAAATCACCTAAAATTAATGAGTTAGTCACAGTTACTTCAGAACTGTGACTGTTCCCTATTTGGCAATGATGACTTTGAAATAATTGTCCATTGATGAAGAGAGTGATTTCCCGATTGCCTAACCTGTATTTCGGGACAACTTTTATCTGGTCAATGTGTCGTGGGAACACAAACTTTAGAGGAGGTTCAAGAATAGCATTAACAACTCATAACTATTTTGAAGAAAGCTGGAATGCTTCTTAAATGGGGAATAAATCATCCAGAACTCTCAACAAGTGTCGATAGAAATTATAATTTCTTAAATGCGAGTGAAACCAAAGCATTTGGAATGGAATTTGGAAATAAGTGGAACACTATTTTTCTTTCCGAGTCAAAATGCAGCCTGGTATTTTGTACACTAAAACGAACGTGCTATCTGCTAAATCAAGATTGTTTGATATTTAAGGACTATTTGATCCTATAGTAACTAGATCCAAAATTTTCATGCAGAAACTTTGGTGCTTAAAATTGATCGGGAGTTTTCAAACTGTTGAATATCAAGAATGGCGTAACATTTTGCTTATGTTAGAAATCGTTAGTAATATTGATATTGAACTGTGATTGAAAAAGTTACCCAGATAGAGATCCATAGTTCCTCTGACGCTTCTCAGTAGTGCTTTGGAGTCGTGGTTTATTGTAAGTCTAGTAGTTCAACTGCTGAAACTATGGTTAGATTGACGACCAGCAAATCGAAAGTTGTGCATGTGAAAAGCCTTACAATACCAAGGTTGGAATTATGTGCTGCATTCTATCTAAAAATCATCATTCTTCTGCTGAGAAGTCCTTAATGCAATTAAACTGGAAGCCGCAGTTTTTTTTATAGAGTGATTCCATGATAGTGCTTTTTATAGATCCAAAAGAATCCAATGGATCTAAAAACGTTTGGGCAGAACAGAGTTAACATTATTTTAGAGAACATATCCATAAACCGGTTGGGTCATGGAGCATCTGAGCAGAGCCCCCAGCAGGTATCTTTCCACGGGGAGTGGACCTTAATGAATTAGTCAACAGCAAAATGTAATTTAGTGGTACCATTTCTAGCTTGTGGTGTTTATCGAAAGTAAGCAATCTCTGTCCAAAGAATGTGAAAAATTTAAGGCAGAACTCAATAAATGTCAGTGGGACGAATTTGAAGACAGTTACACTGTTTTTTAAAACTTCTCTTTAAATAACTTTATCTATAAAATACTTAATTTAGAAATAATTATTTAACTATTTTTCGTATTTTTGGCTATGTTTTCAAATTCTGGAATAAAATACAGAAACCCTTAAACAGAGTAACTGGGTCACTTGGAGTGAATGAATCGAAACAGTTTTAATTAAAAAGGTTGCAAAGCAGAAATTTTCATTTAGATTAAGTGTTAAGTATCTTACTAACAAGGAAGTATTCTTCCTAATGGTAAGTTAAAAATCACTGAATCCGTTCTTAGATTTTGATGGAGAGTTAGGAGACGCTTAGATTAATCAGATTATAATTTTGCTAAAACGCATCCAGCTATTATGCTTTAAAATCATAAGTTAATTTTGATTATTATTGGTTATGTTCAAGTAAAATATTTCCATGTAGGTGTATCAGGATTACTTATTTATATAAGATAAAAAATTTTGCGATTGAATGGTTGATCTACCTGTTGTAATGTTATTAACAAATGTATCATATCCGGATGCATAAAAAAGGAAAAAAAATAAACAGATATAAGTTGTAAAGAAAGAAAAGGAATGAAAATAAATTATCCATATTTAGCTATAAAAGAAAAACTTTATATGCTATAGAAAATTGCAAAGTAAGTAAATTAAAAGAAAAAGAAATAGCTACAAGATTATCAAAAAAGATACGGAAGAAAACCAAAATTTGAAGAGAAGCAAACAAATGGTAGTATATTTACTGTTGTAACAAAATTTAGGCAGCTAGCTTGGGTTATTCTAAAATTATTGGCCAAACTATCCTCAACAACAAAGTATATAAATAAAAACCAGTTATAAAACCAAAGATACATTTAAACAGAAATACAAATCAAATTCATTATAAAAGCATTTATGAAAAACATAACAAAGCTAACCCAAAGAAATCCGTGATAACGAAAACTAATGTATCTCATAGAACCAAAAATACTATCACTAACACAAAATATAAACCAATATAGAGCAAAGTCCGCATGAACATATCACCACGTATAAAAATTCAATAAACATGGTGCACTAAATACACTCAAAACTACACTAGCTGTTTGTTCATGAGCTTTCAAATATAAGTAAAAGTTAAATTTTTGGAAATATTTATTCTCTTGCTTGAGGAAATTTTATGTAAGATAATATTGCACATAAAACACAGATGGGAAAATACATAAAATATATACAGTTAATCAAGCAAGCAAAGAATCTAGTACGAAGCCGTTAAATTTCAGATGATTCGAATAACAAATTCTTGTTGTTGCCAATATGCAAACAATAAATTATAGAATTAAACAGTCAAATAAGTTAGATATGAATTCATATCTTTCGAGATACCACCGAAGAAGAGAAAGAATATTGGTCAGAAAAACCATACAAGTAAAAGACAAAAAAGGCTATCCAAGGGTTAGAAACTCCTGAACTAGAGGATCTTCGTCTATAGCAAAAGCTAATAAGAGCTTCTACATTCATGGACAAAAAAAAAAAAAAAATAATTAGCGCACCAAGAAGGAGTCGTCAAAATGAAGCGAAATTTTACATACGTAATGACTACTTTGAAATTGATTGATTGGAAAATCAAAGAAAAAGGATTATTTATTTCAGAGAAAAAGGCAAAAGAACGGAGGATTTAATACCTTGTTGAATCCCCTGAAGTGCGAATGCACGATGCGATACGGTCGGGCATTGAGGCATACAAGTTCTCTATGAAGTCTTGAGACATTTCGTTCCATATTTGCTGTAACCTTGCCTCTAGTTCGTTCAAACTCGTGGTTATGCCCAACTCGCCGTCCCAAATGATCTCAGATATACTCAATTGGAGACAAGTCTGGGGATCGGGCAGGCCAAGGAAGAGTAGTAACAGTGTGGAGACAGTCTTGTGACACCCTCGCCGTGTGAGGCCGAGCATTGTCTTGTTGAAAAATGGCTCCTGGGAGCCGTTGCATGAGCGCTCCTGGGAGTCGTTACATGGACATACCGCTGGACTGTCATGGTGCCACATATCAATACTAGGTGTGACCGAGTAATGTAGGCAATGGCACCCCATACCATCACACCAGCTGTGGGAGCGGTGTGTTGCTGTAAAGCAAAGGCAGGATTGAGACGTTCATCACGGGGTCTTCACACACGAACGCGATTGTCATCACTGTAGAGATTGAATCTGGATTCGTCGTTAGAGATGACCTGGTTCCATTCCGATGCTGTCCAGTTTCCTCGTGCGTGGCACCACTCCAAACGGACGCGTCGAGAGGTGGGCGTCAAGGGCAGCACACGTAATGGGCGCCATGATCCTAAATGTCCTTCTTTCAGGCGCCTTCGTATGGTTCGAGAAGACACAGGGGCCGCTAGTGAATGTGCTACCTGTGCTTGGATGGCGGCCGATGAAGCAGTTGGCTGTACGTGTGCATTTCTTATGATGTGGCGGTCTTCTCGACGACTGGTCTGTGGAGGGCGTCCTGATTCTGGTCTTCATGTAAATGACATCTTTCGGATCCACTGATCCCAACACTTTCTCACAACACAATCAGAGCGGACTAATTGACGAGCTACTCGCCTAGTTGACCACCCAGCTTCCATCATGCCGATGATTCTCCCCCTCTCAAACTGCGACAACTGCTCATATTGTTTTCGAAAACGGCGTAATGGCATGTCTACCTCAGCTCTTCCTTTGTAAATGATTCAGCACACTCAAACAAGCTTTGGTTACCTGTTTTATACTCCACGGAGAACAACGTTAAACGCCCTCTACCGGCTATACGTAATGCGCTATCACTCTGTATTTCTAATCATTTGCATATCTCCGCGACATGTACCTTCGTGCCAAGTTTCGTTACGATCCCGTAATTATTTCTTGGTGCGCTAATTTTTTTTGTCCATGAGTGTACTTCTGAGACAAGACATTGTGTTCCTTCGCGTTTTGCAAAAAAAGGTAGCATAAAAATAAAAATTAAAAAAAAAGTTATATACAAAGTTTTGCAAAGAACAGATTTAGCCACCTAAGGTGCGCTTTTTTTTTTTTTTTTTATAATTTTTAATTAAATTACTCAGTTAAATATAAGAATTAAAGTAAACGATGAAACATCGAGAAATAAACAATAGTAAATTTTTACGGTATTAAAATTAAGACAAACGATAAATTATGAAATTGAATATATTTAAGCTAAATGTAGTTAGAATTAAAGCAAACGATAAAAAATTGAAAAGTGATCTGGTACGCCAAAAATGATCCACTTAAAACAATAGTCCATTGAGTGGCTAATAACAGTAAATCAGTATTAAAATCGTTTGACCCCAAAACATTCCAAGAAGGAAGCCGAACTAAAAAGATGTACTTTGAAATTCTCGAGAAAAAAAAAAAAAAAAAAGCTGCCTCACAGCTTAAAACTTTGAATAATGCTATTTATTTTCAATCATATCTTGATTCCAGTTTATAAGTGCTTTAAGGTAATACATAAATCGATAAATATATAAAATATTTAATTTTTATATTTGTTTCACTTCAACCCAATAAAGAAATTAGGGTAAGTTTATTACAACATTTTTTGAAAATTGAGTCCATTAGTGGTGCAAGCAGGTATCAGACATGTATTTTATTTCAATCAAATAAAAAAAATTCAGGAGAAGCTTATTATGAAGTTTTTTTTTTTGAAAATTAAGTTTTTTACTGGTAAAAGTAGACATAAAAAATATCTGCAAAAACAAGATAAATTTTTGAAAAGTGGCTAGGTACGCCAATTTATAGGGTATAAAAAACTGTAGTCCCTTGGGTGGCTAATAATATTTGTCCTCTGTATAGAAATAAAATCTACAGTTTTTTCCAAATAGAATGATAAATGTTGCACAATTCACCTTCAACCAAAATAAGAGGAAATAATTGTCTATGTGACATTACAAAAAATTGCCACCATTCCCTTAAATGAAGCCTCTTCCCTCTGCGTAAAGCCTTGAAACACCGAGTAATTCAGCTAGTTTATTTAAAAATTAATTTCTCCATATAACTAATATAGGCATTAGTTCTAGCGTTATAATTGATGATAATGTGGCAATTGTATTGAAGAATAACTATGTCATATTCAACTATTTCTACGATATCCGGGGATATATCCGTTCATGTGAACACCTCTGTATTCCTTTTTTGAAAGTTATGAGCGGAGTTCTTTTTTTTATGCCCACTTCTATTTCAAATTACTCGACACGATACTTGTTGATTATTTAAAGCTGAAATTATAATTTCACATATTGGTCCTTAAACACTCGTACTGGAGCAAAAGTTACACCTGAAGTGGTGACAGATCTGGTTCAGAGATGTTTTGGATTTTTGAAAAAATCATTTTTGTTATGTCAAGTATTGATATCAACCCCAAGATATATGGAGTCAAATATGTCATCTGGCACGTATGAATTCGTCCAGTTATGTTTTAACGTATCTTTATAGGGCTGTAAGGAGACCACTAATTTACTTGTGGTTGCACTATGGTATACAGTTTGTTTCGAGGCTAGAATTAAAAGATATGCCCTCGACGCATTTTTTTAAATTGTTTACCCAATTTTCAAAATTCTTGTCATACCTGATAGATACATGTATCTTCTATGTAATTCACTTTATGACATAGTCTTTCTCCCTTTCCACACATTTGCGTCAACGCTGGACTGTAGGACAGAGATTTCCGAATACTGTTATTGACCAGAGGCTTTGATAGTAACTTTCACCTCGAAATCGGAATTTAAGTAATGTCCCTCAAAGTTCTCCTGGATTTTTGGGAAGGTTTTTTTCCGTCATGTCGTGGATGCCATTAAATGTCAGCCGTGTAGCGGTTCGAAATTACGAGGTCCATAGCCAATAGTCCTTGTGTTGCCTCTAAGTGCGACTTTAATAAACAAATATTTAATCAATCATTGGGAATAGGGAAACTCGGAGGATGAAAGTCAGATAGATTAACGGTTCGTAGCTTCAACTTCTTTTCCCTGTGTATGACTATATATATATATATATATATATATATATATATATAAAATAATAATAATATGGAAAAATGCATTTATTAAAAATTATAATTCATTGCATTCATCAAGTTTACAGCGAAAGAAATTTTTGAATGATTTCACTTTAACTTTTATTAAATCGTTATATTTTGGAGGAATAGTACATTAGAAAGAAGAAGCAATAACGATATGAAATAGCATAAATAAAACCTCGAATGTAGAACATTTCGTTGAAAATGGATGAGTTGAGGTTTTGAAAAATAATGACGAACTGTATCGTTTCTCAATATTGCGCGTTGAAAATGGATGAGTTGGGTTTTTTGAAAAATATTGCGTGAATATTACTATCACAAAGAAAGAGAAAATCTTTCACATTTTGAGTGTTATTCTATAAGGAAATAGTATGACAATTTTGAAGAACTAATTACTTCATTCAAAGCAATAAAAATTCCAGTTTTGAAATTCGATTAAAATTTGCTGAATATTAAAACTTGTTGATCAACTAATGGCTGCATGGATGAGGAAATTACATTTAGAAAAGTAAGAGTATCTGAATTCCGAAGTAGTAACACAATCAAGGAATTTTGGTTGAAAATTTACTCTCACGTGATTGCAGATTGAGGGTTTTGACATAATGATACGAGTATATATATTTCAGATGACATTTCCCGAATTCGTTTGCAATATTTGTGCGTCATAAAGTTGAAGAATAGGCTTAAGTTACTTATTGACTAACGGGAAATGAAAAATTGATAGAGAAATTTCTAACTGTGGATTTTAGATCTTGAGCAATTTCTCGCAACAGTGTTAGGAATTGAAGATTTAAAACTAATATGTAATTTCATTAGATAAATTTAAACATGAAATGAGAAAATAGATTATTCTTTTCTTTTTGAAAAAAAAATTATGAATACCAAAAATTCTGACTAACATCTACCAATATCACACAATGGTTTATAATCCATGAGTATTAATATAACATTTAGTATGAGCTGAAAATGAATATTCCACGTTTTTCTCTTGTAGAATTTCAACTTCAATCATATTTATTAAGGACACAGATTTATACAGTGAAATAGAAAAAGGAAATAATAAGAAATCATTCTCATCGATCTATTTTTTTGTCACCGCCTTTACAATAGCCTTCTCTTATAAATACTTTTTTTTTTAAAATATAAAAGTATGAGTGTTTTCAAAGGATCTTCCATACAAAGAAACACGATAATTAAATGTGCTGTCATAAAATCTTCATGTTTAAAATCATGTGTTGAAAGTACGGCTAAGTCGTTTATACACACACACACACACACACACACACACACACACACATCACACACGCACACACACACACACTTTTGCACACACACACACCACACACACATGGAGATGAATTTAAATGATTACCCGTTGTTTTTTCTTATTACGCTTAAATCTGCTCGATGTGGCAACTATTCTAACACAAGTATAATTGTGGAATATTGCAAGTGTTAACAGAGATACATTCAACACTGTTGGATTGTTACAACTTTATTTGTGAAGTTGGAGACGCTGATATTCGCAGTATATAATAGTTTTATTTTTAGAAACACATTTTTTAATTCAAATTTTTTGCTATCTTTTCCTAACCGCAAATGTTGAAAATGTACCCTGCCTTTATGAATATGGAACCAAGTTCTTCGTTATTATACGCAAGGATATTGATGTTATTGATAGAGATTTCTTCAGTTATGATTTGTTTTTTTCAAAGCAATCCGGCAGGACTTGCTGGGTAACTATTTTGAGATGACCTACAAAAAAAAATCAACTTGGAATTTGAGTCAGAATGACCTTGTTATTGAGCTAGAAACTTCAATCAAAATTGACGGTCATCAAAGAATTCCTTAAGCACTTTTATTGTTAGGTTTGACGTGTGTGGAGTGGTTCCGTTCTGCTGAAACCAGCAGTAACGGTCCTGTATCTCCAGTGAAGCAATAAAAATTTAAATTATGTCAAGGTACACCTTGGAATTCATTAAAATGAAATTAGTACATAGCGGGTGATTTTTTATTGATGATCCATAATCTTACAAGAAATGAGCTTTCAAAATAAAAAATAATAGCAAGCATTTAGAAAGCTGACGATTTACTCAAATTATTTGCGCAGAATTGGATAAAAAATTACTAATGATATTCACGCGAGTTTATGTGTAAAAACAAGTTTTCGCATTTAGAAAGTAAAAATAAACGATACCCGCATATTAAATATAGACATATTAAATAATTAATGATTTTGAAACATATAGAAGTGGATAATACAAAAAAACAAACGGATACTCTTTTAAATTGACCATCCTACACACACACACACACACACACACACACACACACACATGAGTAATAGGTGTTAAATAAACATATGGTTACGATATATAAATTCATAACTCTAAAATTCATTTTACCCAACGAAACCTAAATTAAGATTAATAAAGGTAAAAGCTTCCATTTACAGAAATATTACAAAAATTAAATCAAAGACAAAAAAAAAATACATTAAACTTAGATAATGAAAGTTATAATATAATTTACTTAGCATACAGTAGTATAAAGTAAAAAGTACTTAAACTTACGAAATATATTATACAAAATATCAAAGAATATATTCAAACATTTTATATAATTAAAAAGTAACTAAACATGAAATTTAAAAAAGTTACAACAATGTTCAAAATATTAAACTTTGCCAGTACCTACAAAGACGTATTTTTAAGAGAAAGAAAAGAATTAAGATATTAAATTAAAATAAAATTAATATAATTCTAATATACTGTTTCAGTTTAGTCATTTATATTGACAGAAAGAAAAAACATGCGGAAGTCTTGAGGCAGAAAAATCACGAGCGAGCATGGGGCTAATATGGTAACTTGAATAAATTAGGAAAGAAATAAAGCGAGTCAAATGTTACACGTATATACCAACAGATTAAGATGAATAAAAGTGATTCTGGAAATAGCTAGGATTTTTCTCTCCAAAACTAGTAGCGTGATCACTTTAATAACAACTCACTTTTTTTAGAAATTCATTTTAATCCATTTTAGCCACTTATTAGAAATACACTCCTAAAAAAAATAAACGCACCAAGGTTGCCGGTGTAATGAAATTTCGTATGAAGAAACATTTTTTAGACCGAATAATTAAATTTGGTACATCAATGAATGAATAGTGGGAGCTGCAGCACATCAGACTGCACTCCTTAGAGTCATATATAATAATTAATTCTCCAATCGATGGTCAAATTTAATATTGGTGCGTTTAGGTTACCTTCGAACATTTGAAAAAATTTACCTCTTCAAGTTCTACGAGCTCATCGTGATTAACTGTCAGAATTTGAAAAGAGGTTGTGTCATTATGGATTTAAAGAGCGGGTGGGCAAATCGGAGAATCAGCTCGTCATGGGTCGAAGCAGTA
>BMAW01079055.1:0-25273 GCA_019974015.1 Nephila pilipes | reverse complement strand
CACACACACACACACACACATATATATATATAATATTTTTAACATCCTGTCATGTAAAGTCACAGAGAATCTTGAAAAGAAAGCTTTTTTTTATTTGTATTCGCTAGCGTTTCTCTTTAAAATACACTTTAACAATAACCCAAAAATGATAATAGACACATCAATGTTCCAGAAATCAAACATCTTAACAATACATCTATTTTGTTTCATTTTCAAAAATGTGTTATGCCTTTAAAATTGATGTCATATTTCTGTAATAATCTATTCAAAAATAGAGTATCAAATCAAAATGGTACTGCAACAGGAAGTCAAATCCTTTCGCTTAAATCTCCTTTGAATAAAACTAGCAGCGAGCCCATCTAATCGGAAAAAATATTTTTCTAAATCTCTCTTTCCATCTTGTATTTTATTCTTTTATGTCTCTCGGTTTTAACAAAGTCCGCTTATTTTGTATTCCAGAAACGTATAATAATGCGTTTCAGAAGAACCTAATCTGGATAATGATATGCAATGTTAAGCTTTGCAACGGCAAGGCAATTGTTCCTAATTTTCTTGCTTATTCAGTCTTTAGTCAGATTTTTTCCCTTTTAATCCTTTTTATTTCTCTCTGTTCACGCGGATTCCTGATGAGATAATTTGATTGCGGAAACTCGATTGGTATTTTATATTTATAGGTTGAAGTTTTATTAAGGATATTTTTTTTTATACTTGACTGAATTCTAGATAAAATTCGATATTGAGCCAAAAACAGTTTTCTGAAAGTTTTTAGAAAATTAATAATGCGATATGTTAGAATTTGAGCAATTTTCTGAACAAAAATTTTATTTTAACCCGGAAGTTTATGCCTGTACATTATTTTTATAACGAATGAGTTGGTAAAACATTGGCACATTTTGTCTTAATCTCAAATATTCAAGTTTTTCCTTTTCGCAAATTGCAAATTCATGCATGTTATGAGCAACGAGCTTTGAGAATTTTTGAGATTATAATTAAAATAAATAAATTATACCTCTAAGAGAAATCTATGTCAAGCATTATCTTTAATTAAGGATATGGTTTTGAATAATATATTAATTATCATCTAATCAAATAGATTTATTATGTATTCTTCTTGTCTGATATCAAAACATAATTAGTAAGATAATTTAGAAGTACCCAGAACAAATTGTAAATTAATGTAGTAATATTTAAGTTATTACGAAAATGATGGATCAATTACACGCTCTAAAAAGTGGATACATCATAATCGAAAATATTTAAATACTTATATGAACTATTATTTTCGAAAGAGGTAAAGTAGATCAAATACACTAGTAGAAAATGAAATCCCAACATCAAGAAGAAATTAGTTTGGAGGATTGAAATTTAGACAAACTGTTTGTCTAGATAATGTACTTAATTGAGGTTTTAAGATCGTATGTTAAAATACGTGAGATAAGATCCATTTCGAATGTGTAATACTTTTATACTAACAACTGTTGTAATCACCATGATTTTGAATGCGATCATTTTTACGTGCATGGACTGTATCGTATACATGCCAAACATCATTTTTCGGGATGGAGTTCAATGAGTTTTGGTCAAAGCCAGATGAATCAGTAAGATGAGTGCTGGATTTGTAGTCCAATAATACTGTAAGTGAGAATAATCTGTTGTTTCGCCGTCCAAGGCAATCTGTCAACACTCTATTGTGGTCATTGGGTGACAACAGAGGTATGGAGATGAACATTATCCTGTTAGAAAATGTCCCCATCCTGAAAAAGTGATCAAAAATGGCAGAAAAAAAACAGTTCAGTTACTAATCTGATGTACAAATTTTCAAGTGAACAACATGGGATAATGGCGGAAGAATTCCTGTTGTCATAGGAAATAGCTACCCAGACCATAACTTCAAGAGCAGGTCCAGTGTGCCTACATCTCAAACATCTTATTTCCAATTGCTCAGCTGGACCCTTCTAACCACACATGGCTGTCATTGGCACCTAGACAGAAATGGTTTAAGTATGAGAACACAGTAAATCTCCACTTTGCTAAACTAAAAGAAAAATAAATTTATACTATATCTTAGTTTTTAGAAATTTAATTAGGTAATCAATTTGAACACATGTCTTATAACAATTCATTTAATTATTTTGGGAATTTATAGGCGTATTAACTAATTTAATATTACTTATGATGAAATTATATTAAGTTTTCCAAAGAATATTCAAGATTATATCGCTCGCAAAAAACTGCACTTTCTATTATATATATATATATATATATATATATATATATATATATATATATATATATATATATATATATATATATATATAATTTGAGTAAATCTCTTTATCATATGCATATTTCATAATTTCTTTTAAAAATAATAGTCTTTTTAAAACCGTCAAGAGTTTTGTGTAGAATATATTGTAAAACATAACCTGCTTTATATTGTAAGCATTGGGGGGGGGACCAATTAATCTAAATTTATTAAGTATATCATGAAATTTTGCAGGAAGGAACTTTTACAATATTAAAATCATAACTTATTTCTTTAAGCAAAGCCTTAATCCTATTGGAAATTTCTCAATCACTTTTAATAACTTTACAAAAAGTTCTATTATTAAAAAAATGTTTATTACTACTAGTAGCTTAATTTAGATGGACCTTATTAAAAGGACATATAATAAATTTATCCTGGAACGTTTTTTTTAAATTTATTTATATCTCTGAAATTAGTGCTCCCTTTAGTCTTAAAAATTCAGAAATATTTAATTTCTTCGTTTTTACAGCACTTATATTCTTTAAATACTTCAATAGGTAAGCTGTATTTAAGAATACTATAATAGCTTCGAATTAGTTGAAAATGTATCAATACCTTCATTAACTACTTTCTTAACATTCATATGATTGTTAGAAATTATAAGTTAGTACCTTTATTCATAATTTTTCTTAGATTTTGTTATATATATATATATATATATGTATGTGTGTGTGTATATATATATGTATTTGTGTATATATATATATATATATATGTATGTATGTGTGTATATGTATATATATATATATATATATATATATATATATGTATGTATATATATATATGTATGTGTGTATATATATATATATATATGTATGTGTGTGTATATATATATATATGCATATATATATATATATATATATGTATAAATAAATATACACACTTGCCGTTTGTATGTATTTTGTACTGGATTTTTCCAATTCAAATGTGGGTTTTTACATCTCCTTTTTTCGGAATTTTTGGAATTTTCATATTGGTTTATAACATTTTTTTTGTCAGATTCATTGAGCCTGTAAAGCTTGTTTAACCAGTGTGTTTGCTAGTTTCAATATTTGTAAATTTTTCACTTCATTTTTATGGTAGTTTTTCTGTGCTTAGTTATTATTTTTTTTCCTTGCCTATGTTTGTATTTTTTCTACATTTGAAAATTTTCTTCCTGCTTCTTGTATTTGCTTAATATTTTTTCATATATTAGATTTCTTTCTTAATTGCTTTTTTGTGTAATTTTTCTTTTTTTTTTTTTTTTTGTTCTTGATTTTCACATTTAAAGAATTTTATTTCTCTTATACTTCACATATTACCTTAAAGTTATTTGCATGTTTTTTTTTTATATAATTTTGAAAGTTTTTCTTAACTTTGAATTCTAGATTCTATAAAAATTTTAATAACATTTTTCATAAAGGAAAGACATTAATAGAGTAATTCTTATTGGAAATATCAGATATCTTCAAAATAAGAGTAGTAAAAATATTTCAGAGTTATATTTAACTTAGAGCTTCTGCTGCGTCGAAACTATCACTTAAAGAGTCATAGATTATTTTTCCGTTTGTATTTTAGAGTACCTCATGAATTTGAGTATAGCACTGAAATATCAAATATTAAAATGGAAAATGGAGTACAAATGCAGCATATCTTTCTATTCAACACAGCTGTCCATCCTTGAACATTTTTTTTTATCCTAGAAGTTCTAACATTTAATATTCCCTTTCATCTGACACTTTCAGCAAAGAGCTCAAGTAATTAGGAGAGAAGGATCTGTGACCGGAGAAATATTTAAATCCTTTCTAGTTTCTTAAGAAAAAGTTTGATTTTAGAAAAGTTTGTTGAACTGGTGGATTTGCATTTTTTTTAGTTGGAACTCTTGGGAAAAAGGGAATTGTTAAATTTGTTCCAATGAAGTTTATTTTTTTGCCTTTTTTCCTTCAGAGAACTTGAACGGAATGGATCAATACGTTTTCCATTAAAGCACTTTTTTATATTGTAGATAAATTGTTTATTTCACAAGTTCTCTAGTATTTTCAGTAGATATGAATTGTTTTAACTTTAGAAAGTAAAATTAGGTACTGATTCAGTATCTTAAAGGAAATCTGGTACTTTAAATATATCCAGGTGATTTAATTGAAACGGCAATTTCAAAAGCCACATAAGAATTTTCTAAACATACTCATTTTGTCTTGAAAGCACTCTTAAAAGCAGACCCACAATCAGTATAAAAAAATGCAAACTTCCTGATTAAACACTATTGCAACGGACATGCTTCACTGCAACGCTTCTCTTATCGAGGAAAATAACATATGAATTCACACAGATGTCAACAGTTAGCAAATATTTGAGTCTAAGTAATAATCCTTTTACCTTGGCGACAGGATTGGCGACTATTAGGCCCCTTGGTGAGACAATTGGCAACTTTGGCGACGAAAAGTACTCAGTGCTGGAACCTAAGCGAAAAATTGAACGGGAAGAAATTATGGACTTTTCATGAATTTTCCCACGTGGTATCATCACGCCTGACCGGAAAAGGTTTTAATACACCAAGAGCTACAGTCTGGGGAGGAATCGGTATGTATACGGAATCAGTTTGTTTATGGAATCTGCTTCGTAGACCAATCGGGGAGCCGTGGCCGAGTGAATCCGCTGGAGAATCGCTCTGAATCTAACGGAACTCTGGGAGATTGTCGGATCCTGCCTTGGAAGTGCAGGATAATACTGTGGAAGTTGTCCGCAGTGAGGACTAATAAGCTGGTGAGCTGAACGTTATTAAAATAACTGTGTCTATATTCGAAAGTGTGTTCCTGTATTTGTGTCACTAGATTGTGCAAGTGCTGTGTATGTTTGTAATATTATCGTTCAAGTTGTGTAACCTGTGTGTTGTCTTGAAGACTTACGAATAAAGCGCCATTTGTCATTATCCTCCGAGTAGGACTTGATTTTCACTCCCCACACACGTCCAGAGGAAAAGTTTTTGTAACAATATAGTTCGGGAGTTTATAGATGGAATTCCGTTAAACACTCCTTTATGTTGAGGAAATCACTTTCAACTCAGTGTCACTTCCGTCAACCGAAGCCCATGTATCGAAAGTGTCAACAACAAAACAGCCGATTTAAAGCGAGTTTAGGATGGCATTCTTGAAGAAAACATCGCATTCTATCTAAACATATTTGACCGGTCAACTGCAGAAGATACAGATAATCCAGAATAGAACGATGGATCATGAGATTATATACCTTAATGATAGAAAAATAAGACAATGTTAATAACACATCGATCAATAACTCCCGAGACTAACCCAGAGATGGCGCTCGTAGTAAACCAGTAACCAGGTCTTTCTAGAGTACTAACCTTTGCTTGAAACGTGTCAAAATTTTAAGTCGATCGGACCAGGAAAAAGGTTTTTTGAAGTGAAGTGAAAAAGGTTTTTTCCAAGTGGGTGCCGCGATTGCTTTCGATGGAACAAAAACAGCAACGAGTAGATGATTTAGAAAGCTGTTTATCGCTATTTACTCGCAACAAAAAAGATTTCTTGCGAGTGGAAGGTTGGAAAAGCGTTGGAACGATTGTATCACCCTAAAAGGGGATTAACAAAAGGTGTTATGTTGATGAATAAAAAAAAAATTGCAAAAAAAAATGTTGTTTTCAATGTTAGACTCGGGAGTTATTGATCGATGTGTTATAAACTGCTGTTTGTAGAAAATGCAACACCATGAAGGAATCATCAGAATCAAATGAAATTCGCAGCAAATGTCAATTATAGGATATTATGCAAATTAATAAAGTTTCAGAGCCATCGCGCGTGCGCGGCGCGCGCAGCACCCTCTGAATTGATGCTGAAAGCGTATAAATAAAGTGCTGTAGCCGGACGTTGAAAAAAGTCTATGATTATTTGTTAGTGGCAAACGTTTAGTGAGACCTGAGTATGCCTCCACGACGGAAGAATAAGAAATTCAAGCAACTTACGGAGTTTGAACGAGGGAGGATAATCGGCCTTCGAGAAGGAGGATTTTCCTATCGCGCAATAGCAGCTCGTATGCAGCGGAACAGTTCCACAGTGATGCGAGTTTGGAAGCAGTGGACCGACGAGCACCGAACAACTCGAAAAACAGGCACTGGACGACAGAAGGTGACGTCAGAGCGCGATGATCGACACCTGCTCCGCATGGCGGTGAATGATCGCACAGCTTCCTCCAGGCAGCTGGCAGCACGTTGGTCTACTGCTACAGGTGTACAATTGTCGGCTTCGTCAATTCGTCGTCGTCTGCTGCGCCGTGGATTGCGTGCAAGGGTGCCTTTATACAGGATTCCCCTCACGGCGAATCATCGACGGCTGCGTCGGCAGTGGGCTCTTGAGCACAGAGACAGGCGAGCTGATTGGCACCAAGTTGTCTTTTCAGATGAATCACGCTTCAATTTGTGGACCCATGATGGCCGTGTTCGTGTTAGACGTTATGCCGGTCAACGCTGCCTTCCTGAGTGTATTATTGAACGACATAGTGGTCGAACACCCGGAGTTATGGTCTGGGGTGCGATTTCGTATCATGGACGATCCAATTTGATACGAATTGAGGGTAATCTCAATAGCAACAGGTACGTCCGTGAAGTGCTACAGCCCGAAGTCGTTCCTTTCCTTCAAGGCATCCCTGGAGCTATCTTTCAGCAGGATAATGCACGCCCACATGTTGCGCGGACTGTTCGAGACTTCTGTTCAGCACAACGCATGCAACTTCTTCCTTGGCCTGCTTATTCACCGGATATGTCGCCTATTGAGCACGTGTGGGATATGGTTGGTCGGCGTCTCGCTCGTGATCCGCGTCCTGCAGTTTCCAAAGACGAACTTTGGTTGCGCATACAAGCGATATGGAATTCTCTTCCTCAAGCAGATATTCAACATCTGTTTGACTCCATGCCACGTCGTATAGCAGCACTTATTGCAGTGCATGGTGGCTGCACCAAATACTGATTTCGGACGCTTAATTTGTTTCTTTTGTTTTGAAAATTTCATCATTTATTTGTATCAGTACAAGTCGTTTCTGCATTAAATTTCATTTGATTCTGATGATTCTTTCATGGTGTTGCATTTTCTACAAACAGCAGTATATAAGTGATATCTTGTCCCCTTTTGATTCAAAACGCGACTGTTTTGTTTAATTTAAATACAACTTAATTCTGTTTCTCTCTAAAACAACAAATTGGTTTTTCGTAAATAAACTGCTTATAAACTTTAAGGTTAAAATTTTATATTCATCCCCAAAAGATCCTTGGAAATTCGCGTACTTGCATATTATACTGTTTTTATTGATTCCTGAAAAGTCCCGATTGCGTCTCGCGTGGGTTTGAAATGACTAATTCAAAATTAACAATAATCAAGTCTCATTCACTCCAATTTCAGATATATTAGTTGCAATTACAAGTGCTTGTGTGTGTGTGTGTAATTTATCATTGAAATCATTTTATAACAATAATAAAATGGATGATAAGACGTTAGGTAAAATTACCGAGTGAAGTAAATTTCGCATTGTTTTATTTTTAGCACGTTTTCTCATACATATATTTCAACATTTTCTTATTTTCTTTTAAAAAATGATTATATGTTGTTTCAAAGAAGTATAATTGAAATAAATAAGAAATTATTTATTCTTATAGAAGTTGAATGATGGTGGGGCTTAATGTTGCAAGACCCAGATATACCTATGCTACGCTAAACAAGATGTAACTGCGATCTTGAAGTTTGAAAAAATATATAAAAAGAAATAAGGTCGAGAAAAAGACAATAAAGTATAACCAGAGCATCCCGAGGGAGCGTCACCCGTGTTAATCACAGATTCTAAACCCAATGGAAGCTACTGAGAGCTTGAAGATTTTAATCGCCGTAGAATGGAAGGACTTTGTGAACTAATAGTATGGTATGAAGTTTTGATATTCATCACGTTTTCAGAATTTTCTTTCTGAAGTTTGATTTAATAACAGAGTTTCCTTTGAATATTGTTTTGTGTTAATCACGAGTTACTGATTCTTTGGAGTACAGTTTTCAGCAATGAGAAATATTTTCCAGAAATAATTTATTTTCAAATCAAAATAACATGAATCCATTCATCCTGTTTAATCAGTCATCAGTAGTTAGTTGGAACTTTTTTCAATTTTGATTATTTAATCAAATATTTTGCTGAATAAATATAAAAAACTAGGTAATTAGAAACACATTTTGTGCTCTTAATTAAAAACAAACATTTGTTTTAACGGTCTTTTTTTTTGTATTATCTATTAATGTGCTTTTAAATTTTTCCTGTTAATTTATATTTAGGTCTTTTTTCTAATCCTTTTTAAGTACTTTATTTTTGACTTCTGTTAGGAAAAAAAATATTCGTACTTTTGTTGTTCACCCCCTTTATTTTATTGCTATACTTATGTTCTTCTGTTGTCCATCAGAAATAGGCATTGGATATAGTTTGAAATTACGAAGTCTCTCACTAACAGCCCACGGGTTGTTTTTAAGTATGGCGTGAGTGATAGTAAAGTTTATTGGCGCAAGAGCCAGTTGTGACCATACTGTGCCAAACAAGGTAAATCTGTGATTTAGACTTTAAAACAATGAAAAAAGATTGGTTGACAAGAAGGGTCGAGTGAGAAAGTAAAGTTTATTCGCGCAAGATCCAGATATGGCTATGTTGCGCCAAAAGTGATTTAACTGTGGTCTAGATGTGAACAAAAAATGGAAGAAAAGACACAAATTATTTGACAAGAAAGAGGGTCGAAAATGGAGAAGAATCGCTAAGGTATCCCGGAGGTGCGTCACCCGTGTTTACCAAAGACAGTAAACCCTATTGAAAAGAAAATGATCACTAAGGTGCCTTGGGTTCAGGATGCCCGTACTTACCTAAAGAAGGCAAGTTCCTGAGGTCTCCTGATATAATCCCCAGGGGCAGCGAGCCGGCTATATCCCAAGACGCTGGGTACCCAATTTTAGTCTTCTCTTACGACATGCATGAGCGATAGTGAGACTATTCCTTCCCACCCGGTCACCACTTTTAAGTATGGCAGTAATAAACCATCAATCGATTAAAAATTAATGAACTAGACTGTTAAGGAATTGGTTGTAGACAGAAAACTGTGTTGTGTAGCTTTAAATCAGCATAATTATATCAAAACTATTTTAAGATCAATAAGTAAGATTACAAACATTTCTTTTTGGTTGGTTGATTGATTATTAACGTCACACTAAGAAACAACACGAAGGGATCAGTGAGGAATCTCGTATTTATGAACTACGATATTAAGGCGAGGACAAGGTGGTAACCACCCTTCCAAATTTCCGTACGATGTCAGCGTAAGAACTTGGAGCTTGACATATGTAACATGCATTAGTTCTGCAGCATGGCAAGTGTTTAGTGGAATCTGGACTCGAATCCACAACTCGGCGACAACAACACCGGCCGTGAGTTCACGATCATGACTACTCACATGGCCACATGTAAATATCACACACGAAAATTCATTTACAATTTTTAAATTTATCAAAATTCTAAGAAAAACTTAAACTTCTGCATAATTTTGAATTAAAACGACAAAAAAGTTTTTCAAATGAAGTTTCTTTTCCTCTGCCATTCAAATAAAAATTATTCATTGAAATGTAGTTAAACTAATGAAGCAATTTCTGTAAAAGATATGTATATTTGGTATATAAGTAGAAATGAGTCCCGGTAATTTTTTTTATGTGAAGAGACTGTTTATATTTTAAACTTTAAAATAAAAATATTTTACGTTTTTAATTAATGGAAAAAATGGTCCTAAATCATCGCATAAACGGTTTTACAGCATAAATTAAAACTATATTAAAAAAAGTATTTTTCAGTGTATAACAATCTGACGAAATATAAATGCATCGTAGAGTTCAATTTTGCTTAAAGAATGGTACTGTATCGGTAATCCGGCAGATATAAAGGCAGTGCACTGCTAGATTACGAAAAACTGGGTTTGCAAGAAAATCATTAAAATTAACAGATTGAAACGACAAAAGCTACGTATCAATATATAAAATTTGAAAAAAACCGCAAATAAAATATAAAAAACATGCAAAATAAATAAAACTACAAAAATTGTATTATTTTGTGTAGATAGCCAACATTATGCCATTGAAGTAAAAGGGAAAAAAAAGTGTCAGCCTTTATTAAAAGGCCGGATTACTGGCAGGTCGGAATGTTGAAATGCTGGATTATAGAGGGAGTACTGTATATGGTAATTTTATTTAATTAAAAATTTGAACATTTTGATATCTAAAAAGCATCAATGAAAGTAATGAAATTCAACAGTTTTACTCAAAAAGGATTGGATTGGTTTTATTAACAACGCACTAGACGTAACACGAGGGCAATTGGTGACGGACCTTGTAATTTTGTACCTCGATAAAATGACGAGGACGACACCTGAGCTAGAATCTCCCACTCCTAAATTCCACATCACGCCAACAGTAGCATATTGGGACCCGAAAGATTTAACGTGTACCAGCTCAGGCTACACGTCGGATCTTTAGTGGCATCAAGGCTCTATAACCCACGAAATCCGCCAGCCGCGAGTTCGCGTTCGTGATCATTGATCGCTGCCAATTACTCAAAAAGGAGGATTATTTAATTTACCAGAGAAATATGCTGAATTCCAATTAATTTTTTTATCTTTTAAAGTAATATAATTAAAAAACAATGATTGTTACACGAATAAATAAAAACATAATTTCGTAATATCTTTAAAACCTGCATATTATTATGTACTTTATGTGAAAGAAAGTCTAATTGAAAATAATAATCAATAATATATATATATATATATATTAAGAAATAAGGATAATTTATATTCCAGTGTTACGAACAATGCTTGAAATCTAATCATGCCGCGATTGGATTTCGAACTTTTCTTTCTTTCAATTCATTAAAATTTATTCCTGCACAGAAAAGTAAAATTGAACTGAATTAGTTAACTTCTTTAATTTTATTGCAGTTGTACTAAATTTAGAAAAAGGGTAACAATTTTTCCAGTTTTCGGAAATTATAACTTATTGGAAAAATTTCTATAACATATTAGCTTAATTTTTTTTCTGATTAATTTAAGTAAGGTTATTTAGTTGATGCAAGATTGTTTCGTTGTAAATGTGATTCTTTTATGATTCCACACTTTTCAAGAATCCAATAAATAAGAAATTATATTAATTGATGATTTTTGCAGCAAAACTTTTCCTTCAGCGAATTTTGTGCGAGATATTGAAACAATAGAAACTTATTTCTTACTTCAGTGCAATACGGAAAAATTAGCATAAATATTTAGCATCTTGATTAAAAAATATATTTCATTTAATAACGATATTATTAATTCCAAATGAAATAAAGAATCATACAGTTCTTAATGAATCTCGTCTATGAAATCTAAATGTAAAACCTATGGAGAATTGAAAAATGCCAAATCTAAATGCGAAAACACATGGAGAAATGAAACTACAAATTATTTCGAAAGGTCATTGAAATATACAGTGGCTCAAACAATTGAGGATACACCTGACTTTCACTTGATAAATCCAACTTTTAATGAAAATAACACATTAAATAGAATAGAAGACGTATTTTTACTTTTACACGAAATAAAAGGGTTAATTTACAGTAAAAATAACGAAAATCAACAAAAAAATATCTAAAATTAAAAGTTTAACAAATATTTGAAGTAAACATAGGCAGATCTTTACCTCAAAAAATTAAGGATACACCAATGAAATTTTTTCGTTATATTACATGCATAGACAGTATCAGTATTTTGTTGCATGTCCTTTGGCTTTTATAATGTCCTTCAAACGTCTTGGTACCGATTCGACCAATTTTTAGTGGTATCTGGAGATATTTTATCCCATTCTTCTTGTAACACTTGCTTTAAATGGGCTTTGTTTCTAATCTGGTGTTTTTGGACCGCTGTTTCTAGTGTGGCCCACAAATTTTCTATGACATTGATGTCAGGGGACTGTGGCGGTGTGTGCAATTGCTGTTTACAATGAAAAAGACACCACATTTTGACATTACGTGCCGTGTGTTTGGGGTCGTTGTCGCGTTGAAATATAAAATTTCCATCCAAACCCAATTTTTGTGCACTTTCTTTAAGATTGTTGCGGAGTATGTCTATATAAAGCTTATGATCCATTATACCATCTATAAAAACTAAATTTCCTACCCCATTTGCAGCCATACAACCCCAAACCATGACGGAGCCACCACCATGTTTAACTGTAGGGCGTAAATTTTTTGGATCCAAAGCGGTGTTCGGCTTTCTCGAAACGGTGTGACGACCATCGCTTCCAAAAATGTTGAATTTACTTTCATCACTAAATATAAATTTCTTCCAAAAGTTTTCTGTCTTCAAATGATGAGTTTTTGCAAACTCCAAACGCTTTTTCTGATTTTGTAAGCTTATGAAAGGTTTCTTTCTAGCTACTCGACTGCTATATCCAGCATGTCTAATCACATTTCTCACAGTTTCAGCACTTACACTTCTGCAGATTATTCGAGAAGTTTCTGCAGCTAGTTTGACTGCACTCAGTTTAGGATTAATCTTGATATCTTTTAAAATTTTCCTTTTAGCTACATCACTCAGAATACTTTTCCTTCCTCTTCCACTCTTATTTTGAATTAATCCATCGCGTTTAAATTTCCCAATGATTTTCTGGACACATGAGTGACTTCTACCGACAATTTCAGCTATTTCACGATAAGATTTTCCCTTCTTAAATAACCTTAATATAAATTTTCTTACATCAATACTAGTCTCTTTCCGAGGAGCCATTTTCCATTTAAAATTACAGCTTTATATTCTCATAACCAACTTCAAAAGACAGAAATAACAGTCGAAAAAGTTTAGGATAAAATTTCCCAAACTTAGATAATTAGTAGCAAGCAAAAAGAAATCAAAAATTAGTAGTTAAACAAAAAATTTATTTGTGTATCCTCAATTTTTTGAGGTAAAAATCTGCTTATGTTTATTTGAAATGCCTCTAAAAAGTTTTATTTTAGAATTTTGTCGTTGATTTTTCTTTATTTTTACTGTTAATTAAACCTTTTGTTATGTCTAAGAATAAAAATTCGTTTGCACTTCTGGTTAAGGTGTTATTTTGATTGAAAGTTGGATTTATCAAGTAAAAGTAAGGTGTATCCTCAATTGTTTGTGCCACTGTAAATAGAAAAGGAAAATATTCATTATATTGTCAAAAATTTCTATATAGTTCTGTGCACAAATTAGAATAAATAATTTTAACTGAGAAAGAAATATATTCTTGTAAAAAAAATTAAATCTTAAATGTCAATCTGACTGATTAGTTTTTTGATATTTTGTTCTAAAACTTAAAAGTGGTAACGATAAATTTTTGAAATTTCCATTTACAGTACAGATTGACTTTTCTAATTTATTCTGTTCAATATTACAGAACTCATGCTTTTATAGAAAAACTTTATAATTTAAGGCGTGATTGAATCCTAAAAACTATTTACTATTTTTTTTTACTTTTACCAAATGGTCTACTTGAAGACTTCAAGTGTGAGTGAATAAAAGAGTGATGGTATTTTAATGGCGCAGGATATAGATGTGTGACTATGCTACGCCATAAATAAGGTAAAGCTGTGATCTAGATGTCTGAAAAAATTGGGGAAAAAGATAAAAAAATTGGTCGACAAGAAGGAGGGTCGAAAAGAGTGAGCTATCATTAGATCAAAATTACGAAGTCTGTCTCTATTAGTCCTCATGTTGCTTCTATGTGCTACGTTAATAAACACAATCATTCATTCATTTCAACCTCTTCTACTACTGTTGATTGCTGCAATATCCAGTCCGCTGTATCACCTCTACATTAATTTTTTTTTGCTTGCCTGTGGAAGCTGTGGGAAGCTCTACGGGCACCCAGGCGGCGTAACCGCCTTTCAGCCCGAGTCTTGCTGGGTTCTGTGAAGTCGACTGGAGAGGAATTGATATTAGCTAGACCTTGACAATTAGCTTAAACGACCTTGACAATTCGCTACAAGCTAAATAAAAGGTATATTTTCACTTTATTTACTTGATAATAAAAACTTAAGCTCAACTCGACACAATCAATAGTTCTCGATGATTATTTTATTAACGTCACACTGAAGAGCAATACGAGGAGTAATGGTGTGGGACCTCGTAACTTTGATCCTCCGTCTAGTGTCCAGGACGATACTCGAGCTGACACTTCATTCTGTAAAATTCCACACCACTCCGCGGGAGAACTTGATATCTGGACCAGACTTAACTTGCATCATCCCCGCTATATGGCCGTTATTTAGTAGTACATATTCTCGAACCCACGACTCGATGAAAACAACACCGGCCACGAATTTGCGATCATAAATTCTAAGCACCGTGGCCAAAAAGGATTTTGAAGCTTTACAAATTTGTTTTTTAGGGAAATTTTTATGTACGGCGCTTAAGCATTTCACGCTCTTTGACTAAACAAATATTTACAGGAAAATTTTATTTTGATACCATGATCATATATTATACAATCAAAAAATTTAACAAAATGTTTCCTTAGAAAAATATGAAAGCAGCATATTCTTTTTTTATAATCATTTCAACATTTAAAATGAAACAACAGGAATAGCATTCTCTCGATATTTAATCAGTTACAAAAAAAATTTCACTCATCTCAATAGGAGGAAATTCAAAAAAAAATTATTTTATACTTTGTTGCTTATTCTTTCCTCCTAAATTAGAAAATTCATTTCCAGTGATATATTTTCTGGTTATCTGATCATATTGATTCAAGCTAAGCTTTGGGATTGATTTCTGCTGTCAGCATTAGAGCCAAATGATAGGAAATGAGACTGTGTTTCCATTTCCCACATTCAAAGGGGAGAGTTTAAAAAGGAAACGGTAATGCTTTTTTATAAAAGGTAATGCTGCTTACTTGTGATGACTTCTAATGTGTTGGAGTTAATTAACTTATCAGTTCCGGGCTGGAAGCCCAGCTTGGTTTTATTCTTCCTCAACAGCCATTCGTGGATCTATTCTGAACTAATTATTTTGAATTTTTATCGGTCGCTTTGAAGAAATTAAGATAGGGGCTTTTGATATACTTTTAATATTTTTATTGCCTTGAAGAAAGTTATGGCGCTTTCTGACGTGGAATAAGAAAAGTTTTCTTTTACAAATTTCTCACACTTTAAGGTAGTTTAAAATGAAATTCGTGTAACAGAAAAATCATTTAGAATTTCAGTAGCCTCTTAAAATGAGAAATGTACATTACTTTCTACTTAACATTTTAAAATGAAACCAGATGTCATGTATTTTCAAGACATCTAAAAAAGAAGCGTCATTTGACGCGACGTCAGAGCATTGTAGATGCAACTATACTAGTGTTAATAAGGCTAACTGAGTTTTGTAGTACATTCTTCCCTTTTTGAATAAGGCAGCGATAGACAAGATGTCATACTCATAATCGCGATCTCCTGGATAGCGTTCTTTCAATCAGGGTTTGAATCATGGTGCTACTAATGACCCAACTTGAAGCGGGTCTGAAGCAAGCTAAATTTATCGGGCCGTAAATCCTCACGTTTCATGTTTTTGTGATTAAACTACCTCAAGAATCATCCTCGTCACGTGACCGTAGCTCAAAATTATGAGATCTGTTTGCCAAAGCCTCGTGTTACTTATAATGGGTTTAATGGCTTTTACTGCGCAATATACCATAAAACTAACTAATCGAAAAATCAATACTTCTAATACGCCCTCAGTAAGAAATCAATTCTTTTTTCAAGATAATTTGAAATTTTATAAGCTATTGGAACTCTTTTTAACAAGCCATTTTGATTATGTCGTAAAGTTTATTTAAAAAAATGCGATTTCAAGCATTGGTTTTCACAATCAAATTCTTTAACTTAGCAAAACAACAATAAATGCGATGACTTTCTGGGCAGTTCCTTCTGTCTCCTTTTAATTTTTTTTAAATTGCTTCTTTAATAAAATATGTTCTTAATTTAATTGGAAAAGTATAAGAAAATGTTATCCTGTTTCGTTTGGTTAACCAGTTTCTTCCGTTTTGCTAATCAACTAATATATGATATTTTTTAGAAAATTCGACTTAATGAAATTTTTCAGGTGTCGTGGGAGATTTTGCCTGTTCCTTAAATGCGATATTTGTATTTATGTTCATATTTCGGAGAACGTCGAGTGTAATGTGAAAGATGTGATGAATTTTTAATTAAAGTGACCACAATAAATATTATTAGATCAAGAACAAATGGTGGCAAATATTTCCCTCTTCTTTCTCTGATTCATTGGAGAGAAACCATTGTTCCCCTTAAGAGTTTACTTTCTTTAGGTAAGTACGGTATTCTAAAGGTATTCTAAATGTATTTTTCTTTCCTGTGGAGTTTGCTATCTTTGGTAAACACCGATGACACGCTACTGGGACATCCTAGCTATTCTTTGCTGCTTTCAAACCTCTTTGTCCACCAATATGGTTCCTTTCTCTTCCATGTGGTGGCCGCGGTAGCCTAGTGGTTATGGTTTCGGATTCGTGACCGGCAGTTTTCGTTCAGTCTCGGATTCGATCCTTGGCTACCGAAGACCCACCGTGTAGTCGGGGCTGATGCACGTTAAATCTGTTGGTCCCAAAGTCCTCCCGTTGGCGCGGTGTGGAAGTTAGTAGAGGGGGTGCCAGCTCAGGTGTCGTCCTCTTCACTTGACCGACAATAGTCCCCGTGTTCCTTCTAGTGCGACGCTAATAAAATTAAACTCTTATAGTTGTGATGCTCCCTCACAGTATGCGAATTTTGGCATTGAAGTCAGAAACGTAGGATTGCGATTTTCAACACAACCAGAAAAAACAGATCTGTCAACCTACTGATTGAATATCCTACTTGAAACAGGATCTATTCGAGCGATGGTTGACTATACTGTTATATAATAAGCTGTGCATTTATGTTTTCTGACGAATTAGTCAAGTCACTGTTCGATGATCCTTGTCTGATAGCTCGCGAATAGTCCTCGTATTGCTTTTAGGGCTACGGTAATATAACCGTCTAAACAATCAATACTAGTCTGATAACATTTTTATTCTACTGCTGTTTCTACGTATAGAAGTAAAAAAGAAGATCGATGTTCTCTAGATCTTAATTTTAGACATAATTCTGAAACAGCCTCCAGAATTTTGGTTGTTTTAAACACTGAAGAACACTAGGAGATGTGCACCAAGTAATAATGTTTTTCTGCATAATATTTAAAAATGTGAATATCAGCAAATTGCCGATACTGATTTTAAAAATAATGTTACACTTAATGTCTTTTATGTAATTGCATCATTTATCATAGAGTACCAAAAATTCATAAACTGTTGTTCCGGATTTTATATTTAATCATGCTCAAGTTTGATGCATACTATACCCATATTTATTCAGATGACAAAACATGTGTCCACCATAACTCAGACATAACTCAGTGTCCACCATCCATTCACAAGCAGCATCTTCACTTCGTTCTTCTACGGTAGTATGTACCATCGCAAGGCGCCTGGCTGAAGGACAGTTGCTATCACAGTGCCCATTATGTGTACTGCCATTGACACCCACTCACTGTCACCTCATGAGTTTGAAATATGTATGTGGAGGCCCTTTGAAGTTTTTTTGAAGTGTTGTTGCGCTCGAAGGAGTTGGACTGCAACTGAATGGAATCAGGTCATCTTTAGGGATAAACCCAGATTCAATTTGGGTGGTGATGACAGTCGTGTATGTGTGTGGAGGCTAAACGTGTCAATTCTGCTTTTGGTTCACAGCGGCACACCACTCCCACAGCTGGTGTGATGATATGCTGTGCCATTGCATACACGCCATGCATCACACCGTCACTCCTAATATGATCCATGGCAGCATTTCTGTTCAAAAGTATGTTTGTGACATTCATCAGCCACATGTGTTGCCTCTTATCGCAGGGCTCTCAGGAGACTTTTTTTACAGGACAATACTCGCCCCCACACAGCAAGGGTTTAAAAGGACTGCTTCCTCTACATTTCAACCCTTCCCTGGTATACTCCATCCCCCAGAATTGTCACAGATTGAGTATATCTGGGTTCAGTAAGAATGGAAAGTTGGACAGCCGGCAAGTTTGGTCGAATTAAAGGCTCTTTTACAGCAACTGTGGAACGAGATATCGCAGGACATCAAGACTTGAATGCCTTAATACCAAACTGTATCATCCCATGCATTCACGCTAGAGGTGGCCCAACAGGGCACTAAAACCTCCCTTTATTTGCAATTTTTAATACAATAAATGATCATTTTGTTTTGATTGCTTGCGATTTGCTTTGCCCTTTACTTACATGCACTTTTTACTTACGTACGTAAAATTTCTTTTTTTTCTGACAACTCTCTCTTGTTGCGCAAATTTTTATTGCAATGAGTATATATATATATATATACTCATTGCAGGTCGCTAGTCCACGACCTTGACCACTAGGCTACCACGGCCCTTGTGAACAAGATAAAATAAATGATTGTTTGATAGTTAATTATTTGTTTGAAATGGATTATAGGAAATTGTAGGGAAAAAAAGGATATTCTTGGAAGAACATTACTTATGAAAATTTAAGAAATGTTTCTGATACTCTTGACAATAAATAGTCTTTTAATGTTATTGGGCAAATACCTTTATTTATCATTCGATATTTAGATAAACATAACTTAAACGCTGTATTTTAACTTAATTTTCATTATTGGTAAGAACTATATAATATTCCTGTTACCTAATTTGGTATTTTCGTATTAGTGCAACGCAATATTTGTTTAATATTTTTTATTTATTTATAACCTATTAATTATACTCATGCGCGCTTGCAATAACTTACTCTACTATGGTAGAAATTTACTCATTATCTTTAACTATTACACTATTAAAATCTTAAATGTGTCACTAAAGCAGTACCAGAAGAAAAATCATTAAAATTATTCTATCCTCTATATTTAATGAGTCAATATTTAGCGTGTCATATATCATCTTTTGAATTACAGGCATTTCCAAAGGCTTTGAAAAAGAGATCGTCGTTGCCATAAATTTTCGTCATCTCTTTATTATGTTAGCACGGATTATTACGAAATTTATGATTTAATTTTCTGTCATAATTTTGTAGAAAATTGACGCAGACAGATTCGTAAACGTCGTTGAAAGTGCCCTACTGCTCAAAATATTTCAAATCTTTCAAATTTCTTTTTCATAAAATTTGTGATAAAAACATCAGATAAAATTTCAAAGTATCCTTTTTCATACAGGAAGATTATTTTTAAATTTAATTGCTTAATAATCTACATAGATATTTAGAAATTATTAGTTAATCCGTATAGATATTTAGAAATTATTAGTTAATCCGTATAGATATTTAGAAATTTATTGTATTCAATTCTTTTGGAATGGCTATGTTATTCTGGGGTAATTCGGAACTGATTTAAAGAAATTACGAATATTTTTAAGTGCAATTCAGACTTTGATAATATAATGCTATAATTCAGATTTGAATAACCTAATAATAAGTCAATTAAAAATTAAATAATATTTTTTTTCGCAAAGTCCAAACACTTTACAGAAAAAGAAAAAAATTAGGACACTTTAAAAACCGCTGTAAAACTAGTTTATATATCAATTAAATTTGAAGTTTTGTCATAACATGTTAAGAAAAAAAATTTATTCTGTATTTTCTCATGGTATGAATTAACAAAATTTTTTAAAAAAAATAATGGATTAAAATCTGCTAATCAATGATCCTTACAAAGAACATCGTGAAAAAAAGCTAAAATATCAAAAAACTATTTTAATTCTTTAAAAATTTCGCACTTTTTTTTTCGTAATGAATTAAGTTTCAATTGATTTATAAATATATTGCTAATATTTCTTCATGCGAAAATCAGTATATTTAAATTCTACAACTTATTTTGGCTTTGAAGTTTAGAAAAATATTTCAACTTTAAAATGTGCTTGAAAATTTGGAGCAGTATGCTCAACAACATTCGGATGAAAAGAAGAAAGAAATATTTTTAACATCTGATGGTAGATGTTGAACAATCACAAGCCACAATATTGAAATAGTTACGCTTACAGCTATTGCGCTCAGACAAAACAAAATTTGACTGCATAGTTAAGGTTGAGGACTTATTTTCCCCAAAGATGTTCTTGTATTTTATTACATATATTACGGCTTTAATAAGTATTGGTTTATTTATACAAGGTAAGGTACGATGCCACCTTTACAGTTAATGATGTGAATTGTGTTGATTTATTAAAAATAATCTATCTGTGTTTAATTGTGTTTTTTCTTCTTGAATGAGAGTGTAAGTCTAAAATTACTAACAGTGTATATGATAAATTAAACCTAAAGTGTTGTAAAAATACATTTTATATTGTTGATAAAATATTTTTATAATTTTTTTTGTTTGGGAAATATTTTTCCCCTTAAAACTCTGTTCCCTTAAATTGTTACTTGAAAAATTCTTTCCTTGAATTTTATCTCACGTAACCGTGATTCTGTTGAAGAAAATTATTGAATGTAGAATACAATTTCCTATAAGTTGTACAGTTGATTGTACAGGTAACATCGTTGTCAACGAAAATGTAATCGAGTTCTCTGAATATTGTGTGACAACGAAAAATACAAAACGTGCAAATGAAGTTTTAAATAAAAGATTTGGACTTTCATATTGAAACACAAAATTTATTTTTGCATCACTCCATACAAAAGTAAAATCCAGAAGAAAAAAACACGCCACTGGTTCATAAATTGTTTAGTAACGTAGCACTCAAGCTATTGGTGATGGACCTAGTAGTTATGAACCCTGTCAAGTGACAAGGACAACACCTGCCCGGAAACCTTTTCTTCTAACTTTCACAACTTGTCAACTTCACTATTCCCCATTGGAATTCTAATACAGAATATTTTTTATGCTAGAAAATTCACACGTTATGGCATTGTGAAAAGAAAGAGGTAAAAAAGAAAGGTACGCCTTAGAAAACTTGAGCCTTAGTACGCCTTAGAACCCACATAAGACTTGAAAAAATGTTTCAAGTCTTATGTGGGACTTCTTTTATATCCTGAACAATATATTATATAATGAAACTTTTTAATTATTATTCTGATTCATGCCTGACACCAGTTTAAATGCATTATATAAAAATAATGCATTATATAAAAATTATTAAGAGTGTTTTTAAAAGTAATATCTTTTGGAATTCAATTTTATTACAGAAAATAAGATGTCCTGTTTTATATTTTTTGTGCGCCACTGTGCAGGACAAACGACGGTAAATTCTGATGGGATCCTTTGTAAAATTAGGAATTTAATAAACTTTTAGTATAGCGTATGTTTACTTAATGAATTTTTTTTGTCGAACTATGTAAATGGCTTATTATTAAATAGGAATTTTAATATTCTAATGACACCATAAAAAGTGTAATTTTATATGGTTCTAGGTATTTAATTTTATGAATTTAGGGATCATTGATGAGGAAATTGTAAAGACTTTTTCTTAGAAAAGTATCCTATGTACAGTAGCAGGAGGAAATTATTGTATTTATTTTTCAAGTTCATAAGTAGCAAACATTTAAAACATGACTTGAGGATCCATAGTGATAGCTAGAATACTTGTGATATTTTAATAAGATAGTATGAATATATTACGTATATGGATTTGTTTATTTGGCAAATATACGATTAAGTAATTTATTCGTAAACGTAATTACAGTTTCAACAATTCTTATTGATATTTATTTTTGAATTATGGTTTCATTTTATGTATTTTTTCTGATCACGACGTACGTCAAGGCTTATCGACTGTGATATTCACGGCGATGTCACTCGCAATTTAACTTAGTATGGTCTTTAACCTAATGCGGCGTTTATGCGTAATTTAATTTTTTGTGCCATTTTCTTCGAGTGAGACATTTATGCTGATGAGAGCTTTTTCCGAAAATTACTTCACTTGTAAAAAAAAACTCTCAAATTTATTCTTGTGCGAGTACGATTCTTGTATAAATACGAGTATTCTATTTCGAGTTTGAGATTCTTGTATGAATACGAGTATTCAATTTCGAGTATGAGATTCTTGTACGAGTACGAGTATTCTATTTCGAGTGAGATTCTTGTATGAGTACGAGTATTCGAATTCGAATATGAGATTCTTGTATGAGTACGAGTATGAGATTCTTGTATGAGTACGGCGAGAGTACGAGTATTCGATTGAATATGAGATTCTTGTATATATAATGGGAGTATGAGATTCTTATGAGTGTATGAGATTCTGCATTATACGAGAGTATGATTCTTGTATGAGTACAAGTATTCGATTTCGAGTAGCGAGACTTTGTAAGGAGTACGAGCACTGACTTCGAATATGAGGATGCATGAATACGATTTCTATATGAGATTCTTGAACGAAAGTATCATTCTTACCCAGTCTGTAATGGAAGACCGTAAATCAATTTATCAATTTCAATCCATTATCCATGTTGCACTGAACGATATTTCGGTGTTTCACTATTTAAACTGTGTATCAAAACATGTTGTGAAATAACGGCGATTGTTTGACAATTATTTCAGTTTTTAATTTGACTGGTCAGTTCATTTAATTAATGGACGAAAACATACAATGCTTATTTATTATCTTATTTTATTTTTCACTATAAACTAGTTTATTTCATATATTGATATTTCCACGTGTTAAATTACGTCTAACATATCACCACCTGCTGACATTTTAAAAGGATGTGTGTAGCAACTTGAATTTAATTCAATATTCAAAGCATTTAATAAGATGTAAAAAAAATTTAGAAATATGTAATTAATTAGAAAAAAATCAATATTTTGTCCTAATTTTTTAAAAGAACATTTAAGACAAAAAATAGAAAAAAAAAAAAAAAAAAATTTGATTTTAACTAAAACATTTGATAATTTCTAGCGTGTTGTTCATGCATTTCGTATATTCTTTGTAGCTATATAAGAAAATGAAGTTTATGTATGTGAATCAGCTGTGTTCCTAATTCCGTATGTTGATCATTGCTGTGTGATTAATTGTTCCAGCTTTTTGAATGACCAACTTGCTGTGAATATGAGTAAAAAGTTGCACTTTTGAGAACTTCCAACTCAAAACACTTAAAATTTTTTCATAACTTTTCATAGCCTTACTGATACAGAAACAGAATTATTAAACATTCATGACATTTAAACAAGCGTTTAATTTACTTTTCATAGCAACATATTAATTAAGCTCAGATTTCATATAACATTTTATTTAATTTAATCATAATAACTTTAAATAAAATATTTTATGAAACACGTGAAATTAAATTTGAGGCTAGTTATTTAATTTTCTAAAGTTACCGTTTTTCTAAAAAAAATAGAACATTGGTGCAATTTCATACAGTACAGGTTTTGAGTAGTGTTTTGAAGAGTAATGTACATTTGATTCTAAGTCTCAATTTCCTACAATAGCGGAACACTAATTAAAGATTAACAATGTTGTTTGAAATTATACAAAACTTTTTTATTGTAAAATAAAAGGGCAAATAGAGTAATAATACAGAAATTATGTAGATAGCGTTAACATTTATTTATTTTTCAAATTGAATGTGTTACAAATATATTACATAGTCATTATAGAATACCTACACTTAATAAATTTGAAAGAAAGCCTTTTATTATCGAGTTGGTAAAGAACATCTTTATAAAATATAAATATATTAACTACAAGTTTAATAATTATTATACATAAATAATAGTAGAAAACAACTAATGTATGTCTATTAATAACAATTTATAACTTTTTTTAATAAGAAATAGGCCCTCCTATTAATTTTATAAATATATAAAAAAAATCGACAATTTTGATAAATATTTAATAAAATTCAATATTCTTTGAATGAAAGTAAATAATTTTGCGGATGAAATATATTAGTTCTTAAGTTAAAAGTATTCCATTAAAATAAAAAACTCATTTTATACATTGAATTCTGTTACTTCAAATATATTATTATAATACGTAATATTTCTTTAATTTTATATTGCGAATTACTTTATTTTTGTATAAATATTGCGAAGTGACAAAATAATTATATCTGTTATAGTTAAAAAACATTTTTAACATGTATGCTAGTAATTTAATTGTTATTCAATATGAGTGCATAATTTAATAAGAATTTGTAAATTCAAGAAATGTTCTTTTAAACTCATCCACTTTAATGTGTAGGCAAGAATTTGGATGTCATGAAATCAACATGTATTATGCACATTTAGTAGTATTATAAATGAAACTGACCAATGGAACAAATTAAAAAAATAAAACCTATTTAAATGCTCCACGTATGAAATTTCCACTGCATTTGCTACACATTGTCAGAAAAAAAAAGAAATGTCGACACAAAATCTCTTTCTACTTATTCCTCGAAACGACGTTAAAACAAAAAGGATTTTCTGTTGGCGCGCTCAAGGCTTTGGCGCTTGTAAAGGGCACTTGAAAGCAAACGTAATCGCATTTGGGAATGTTAAAGTCAGATATTTTTTCTCGCATTCCCTTCTTACAATGCGTAAAAAATGTACTATGAGAAAGAATGTTCAGGGTCTCTCTAAAAAAAAAGAGTGGGTTATGTTTTGTAGCACATTTTCTGCTCTCTCTAAAAGAACAAAAATTTGTTTACGCCTTACGTGATATATTATTAAAAATGAAAATTTTTTTCGCGAGAATACTTAATGATGTTGAATTTTGTTGTGGCTGAGAGCATCGTGTTAAGAATGTGCTAAGAGTAAAAAAAGAGGAGTTAGAAACATTAAAATGAAATGAAAAATATACTTATGTTTCTAATGGAAGAAATATATACACTAGATAATCGGTTGCTGCAGAACTAATATAATATATTGCGAATGAAAAACTGAAGCAAACATGTAGCAAATTAAAGAACTGGA
>BMAW01079052.1:0-15540 GCA_019974015.1 Nephila pilipes | reverse complement strand
GATCCACACTCATCCAGGAACGGAGAATTATTCTTCAAGTATCGGAAACAAGAAATTCTAGCATGTTTCGGAATCGAATTACTTGTAAAGTTGGAATATTTCATTTGATATTGACAGCAGCATAGCAAATTTTCGATCTCTCGTAATAAGATCTGGCGTTCGGTCGCTTGCTTGCGTTGATAGACGCTCATTGTTGATAGACGTATCGAATACCAGTCTGTTGCTTGTAAACTTTGCTATGTTGCGTGAAGACATCGGTAAAGAGAAGTCTAATTTTGCAATGTAAACTGCAATGAACCGGCAAACAGTGCTACTCCTATAGCAGTGAATAAGGGTGACGCTCTCCGTAGTACCATAACTATATTTTCACCCTGTTTGGTCGAAGACTTTTCCATTTTTCAAACTCCTTTATCATAACTGATCCTTGTTTGATGCAGTGTAGCCATATCTTGCGAATGTGCTATTACAGCATACATAAATATTAGTACATTTGTTTTAATTTTAACTTATCAACCAAAAATATTTTCAATTTCTTGCATTTGGGAACCACACGTACAAGATTACTCTTGCGCCATAAGCGCCTGCATTTACTCGTTCACCCCGTGGGGCGGTCATGGTAGACTCGCAGCCGGTGTTTTCTTTAAGTTGTGGATGACCGTGGTTCAAAATTACGAGGTTCGTCGCCAATAGCCCTCGTGTTTCTAGTGCGACGTTTATATAAACTAAACATTAAGTTGTGGATTCTAAGATTTTTGCTTTCTAAAGTCCTTCCGTGTAACGGGGCTGATGCACGGGAAAAGTAGTCGAGGCTTCAAGACTTCTTATTTGCGTGGGATGGAAGTATGGAGCAGGTACCAATTTGGCTCTCATCGTCACTAAACCGAGTTTCAAATGCACAAGTTCCTTTGCTAACAGTCCTTGTTTCTCTTCGGTGAGACGTTAAAATCACCCGCAGAGTCGTCTATTTAAAACTAAACGTAAATGCAATATTTTTATATATACCATTAATGCAACATTGGCATTTAGGAAAGTGGCGTTTACAGTGGGATCATATAATTTCTCATTCGTATATATTAGTTAGAAATGTATATAGAGTGCTACATGAAATTATTTTCTAATGAAACTATTTGTAGTACAGATATCTATATTTAGGATTGCTCAACTCTCGACTAGTTTCCGTTGTTGGTTGAATGGAATCTTGGTCATACGACTTAAAATCTGTGACGAGATTCTCATTCACCCTTTCAATTAACTGGATTACAACAAACCTGCGGAGAGATTCGCCTGTGCTGTAAATTTCCATACAAGTGTGGCACGGAGAAGCTGGATGCGACACGCATGTCGTCTTGGATTATTCTTGCTTAAATAGGGTACAGCATGAAAGATCCTGTTCAGGCAAAACTGGAGGTGTCGCAGTTTTATTTCGCCAGAACAGTAAGTGGATATGAATCTGAATGAAATAATCGTTATGTTCTTGGGATGATAGCTTTGAAGCCATGGGTATCCCGAGTCATTAATATAAAGGATATTTTGAAGTAAAGAGCCTGAATTTCTTAACTCTTTTTAACACTACTAGATTCTGAATCTTTATCGGTAATAATAAAATTACAGATCTGAATTAATATTCGCATATAGATTTGCTAAATTAAAAATTGTTTGTTAATTTTAATTCCTTGGATTTTTTTGGAAGCTATAGACTTCAACCAATATATTTAACCTGTGTGTGTGTAGGGAACTTGGAAACCGACTTTTAAAATAGGTGAGGCTGTTTATTGTGGCCGTGATAGCTTAATGGTCACGGCTTTGGATTCGCGGCCAGCGGTTTTCTTTCAGCAGCGGGTTCAATCCTTCGCCACTAAGGACTCGCCGTGTAAACGGGGCTGATGCACGTTAAATCTTTCGGAATCCAGTGTCTATCCGTTGGCGTGATGGGGAGGGAAGTTAGGAGAGGGGTTGCCATCTTGGGTGTCGTCCTCGTCACTTGAGCGCTGTTCAAAACCAAGAGGTCGCCAATAGCCCTCGTGTTGATTCTAGTGCGACGTTAATATAAACTTAACTAATCATTTTGGGCATTGGGTAGACTCTTGGTATTTTTACAGCGAATGCGAGTAAGCGTATAGCTGAAGAGAAGTAAGAATGAATTTAAGTTCATGAACTGGTGTTCTTGTATCCAATATTAAAAACTAGTACAGAAACTAAATCTCATTCTGGGTTTAATACACTCCATAGCCGAACAAAGATGGCAATTTCTGCTTTCTATGGTATCTGTACTAAACAAAATTTCAAGAAATTGATCTGGAGTCTCGAGTATTTCACACATGAAAATTGAAGACTCGTTAATAGAGAATCGGGTATTGTAACTGCGTAATCCATTATTTTATGAATATGAAGTGTTTTTACAATCTACCGGACCTCAAGATTAACGTCATTAATTGGAATGTATTTATAATCTCCAATGAAGGAATGTTTATAGTTACTTATAACAGTGAGGCGACTCGTTTGTTACTAGACTAGTATATTCTTAAATTCATTAATATGAAGTGTCTGCGGTTATATATTTATATAATAAATTAAGTCCACAAAGAACATCCATATTTGGCAAATTAGTTTCACGCTAGGAAGTACAGTAATGATACAATTTCAGGAGCTAACGCATGGTTTGTATAAATTGTAGTCTCGTGGAAACTCGCTTGGTTCTTGCTGGAAGAATTTCGTCCTCAGTCCTTCGAACTCCTACACTCTATTTTTAAACTCCAGCAGATGAGACTCTCTTGCAGTAAATGATTGTAATGGAGGATATGCTAATTTTAACCCAAGCTCCATCCCAATTGGGAGACATGAGGAGCCAAGCCTTTGGGTAAGAATCGTAATCGTCAGGTCATAAAGTTCTTCAAAAGGTTTGATTTTGGTAAGCACAACTGACCCTAAATGTCCTGGCTAATATTTTGTATCTTTGACCGGCCTTTTAACCAAGTTCTCCCTTTTCCCTGTTTAGATTAGTTACGAATGTTTTACTCGGTATAACCAGATTTGGCTTCTGAAGCCATAAAATTCTACCTTCCCTCACTTGCACCATAAGCACTATCATTCGATTACGTTGGGTAATAAAAATACCAGAGTTGCAGAAGAGGAATGTCTTCAATCACTCTCGCGAAAAGAGTCCATCTTGAATACATGTGTGTTGTGCCCGATTATACAAAAATAACGGAATGGCAGAATGATCATAATAGAATGACTATATTTCTATCGCTTGTACTCTAAATGAGGTAATGAATTTATGAGCTTAGGAAGTTTGATTTAGCTTGGTGAATTGAGCAATCTCTTGTGTAAAATTGACTTCCGAATAAGATGCACCGGCTAGATATGCAAGATCTCGTAGAACCAAATTTGTATGCATAGTTGGTAATTTCGTAGTGTTTACTTTTATTACCTTGTATTTGTATCGTATTTGAAAATAATATGGATGATTTTAAGAAATGTTTCGCGCAGTCGAAATGATACTCAACAGTCACTTGCTTGCTCTATCATTTATATGGTTCATGTAGGGTACTCCACTATTTTTTGATGGGTGAAAATTGAGACACATTGTACAAAAAATATCTCCATGGTGTATACGAATCGAATCGAGGAACTTGAACATATTCAAATAATACAAGTAAAATAAAGATGTTCAACGAGTAAAATATGCTTCATGGAGTCTTGCTTAGAATTCAGTTTATATAGTTTCCAGAGTTTTGGGTGGCCGATGGCCTTACTGTCATAGTTACGGACTTGGTCGATGCTGTTTTCGTTGAATCGTCACTCTTGTTGTGACCGGGTGTAAAACTATAGCTCATGCATGTCGTAAGAGAAGAATAAAATGGATACCTAGTGTATATAGCAGGTATAACCGGACACATGTCTATATCGGGATACTAGTCCTCCAGGTTAGGAGACCTATGGGATTTGCCTTCTAGGGCAAGATGGGTGTATACTCTCGGTTAAACACGGAGGGGGCCGCTGTAGCCTGGTAGTCAAGGTCGTGGACTAGCGGCCGGCGATTTTCTTTCAGTCGCGGGTTCGATCCTTGGCCGCCAAAGACACGCCGTGTAGCCGGGGCTGATGCACGTTAAGTCTGATCGGGGCCCAAAGTCCTCCCATTGGTGTGGATTTTAGGAGAGGAGGGTGCCAGCACGGGTGTCGTCCTCGTCACTTGACCGTGGTTCAAAATTGCGAGTCCCGTCACCAATAGACCTCGTTTTGCTTCTAGTGCGACATTAATAAAAACTAAACTAAAAACCAATCCATACGATGCCTTTATCTATTGGATTAACTCCTTGGTGGTTAGGTAAATCGACAATGTTCGCTATTGTTTTCAGCACTCCTTTAATTGTAGCATTGGCAGTAATAAGTTCCCCTCGAGTTGCTACCGAAAATGTCACAAATTTGGTCGTAAAATAATTGCGGTATATTATAATTGGTTCTTTTAAATAATACTGTAAACGAGAATATTAAATATTTATTTCTAATTATATAATTTTCTATTTTTATGCCTTTCTGGCCGGAAGAGGTATAAATAGGCCGAAGGTTTGAGAGGCAGAAGAATGAATCGGTATGTGTAAGGAACACTTTTCTGCGGAGTCTGCTTTGTACATCGATCGGGATAGCGTGGCCGATTGAAGCTTCGGCCTGAATCTAGAACTGTCGGAAGCTATGTCGAGTCTTTGTTGCGGATATCGATCGGGGATTCGACTGAAGGCTGTCGTATCTTCGAGTGAAGTGTGCCAGATGGATTTGCGGAGAAGCGACGTGTATCTGCTGGGTGTTGTTGGAGCATGTCCTGGAAGTAAGGATTAATACGGATGTTGTCTACATTGAGAACATTTAGGCTGGTGAGCGGAGTGTTAATGTGTGTTTCTTGCTGATCTGGGCAAGTTCTGTATTTTCTGATTTATTATCCAAGCTTCGCTATCTGTGTCATCCTGAAGATTGTGAATAAAGAATCATTTCTTACATTCAGAGTTGGACTTGATTTTCACTCTCCACACTCTTCCGATAAGGAAGAGTTTTGGTAACGATATATATTTGGGGAGAAGCTAAAGTATGTTATTGCTGTAACTTGTCAAATACTTAATGAATCTACATTACGATCTACATGGAGATGAAGTTTAAGTAATCTTCAGTTTACATCACATCAGACACCCGTGGGGGAGAAAAATAAGAACATCGTATAGGGATGAATATCGATGATTTTATACACAAGATTTTTAATATATAAATTTAAGAAATGAAGTTGTGCTCGCTGAAGAATTTCTTTTGAATCACCCGTAGTGTATAAAAATATTATTGAAGGAAACTCTTTATGCCTTCTTGTTATTTGTATTCATTCTGTCTTAGCAAAATGTTAAATGCAATAGAACATTGTCTGGTAAAAAAAATGCTGGATTCTTTTTCTATGAATCTCTTTTTACCGGTGTAAAACTTGAACCGTGTTGCCTCTCTCGTTCTGCAAAACTAAATGAATTTTGGAGTGTAGAAGTGAGAAGTGGCGCGTTTTTGGAGTGTTCTTAAAATTTAAGATTACTGCATCCTAAACGGACAGACGCGATACAACATCAGAAACGTTCTCGAATATTTGAACAATTTCCTGTCTGGAAGTGTTTTTGAAGTCTTAATTGGGTTCTTTGACATGAGGCGAAGATGGCCTTAAGAATATTTATTAAAAATTCAGGTAGTTGTAGATCGGCCATCATAAAAGTGGAATATTCTTCAAAGAGAAACTTGAATATATTTCGGGACCGCTTCTTACCTTTAAAGACTGTTGTGCCAATCAGAATTAAGGGCTTAAAATTTAAAATGTATCAATCACTTGTAAAGCAAATTTTTTTAATAGAAATTTATATAAGTATAAATTTTTCTATTCGTAGTTTTAAGTTTATCAATATCAATTTTAACTTAAAGTTGTGTTTGTCGTTATTTCTTCTCCCTCCAACTAAAATTTGTAGACATAGTTTCTTAAGGAAGGGTACTTATTTGTGTTCTGGTTTACAGTAGAAAAATAGAACTTATTTAATTTTGGTATATGCTATTTTGTTCCTCTTAAGTTCTCATAAACGTATTATTAAAAGCGTTTGTTTCATGCTAAGTGAAACAAACGTTTACCTAGTCCCAGGCTCCACAGATGTAATTAATATGAAGTATAAGACTTCTCTAATGCATTTTTTCCGCAAGTAAAACATTCTAAAATACAAAAACATTGTTTATTGTTTTTACTGGCAGACTATTCTGACATAAATTGAATAATAAAGCTTCGAGTAATTTAATAATTTTTATCTTGCAATATTTTATTCGATATTAAAACAAAAGTACACGATAAAATAGTTTTCCTAGCAATATAAATATACCTAAGACAAAATACTAATGTATTTCATATAATCTCGTTATTTTGATGTTTGTGTCCTTTATTTTATGACCACGAGGGCTTACTGTCTTCCGTAATACGGGTGATGCGCTCAAAGGTACCCTTATTTTCGGCGAACCAGTCGTGTAGTCGGCGCTGATGCACGTTAAATCTGTCGGGTTCCAAATCGGGTGTCGTCTTCGTCACTTGACAGAGTTTCAAAATTACGAAGCTAGTCACCAATAGCCCTCGTGTAGCTTTTAGTGCAACGTTAATAAAACCGAACTATTTTCGCCGTTTCTCCTTGTTAAACTTGTAGGCACTCCTTTTTTTCCCAATGTCTGGACCACAGATAAATTTTGTTTGGCGCCGTATAGCCAGTACTGACCTCTTCGTCATTTAAACTCGCTTTCACTCATTCACAAAATATTTAGAAAATATGACTGCAAATGCTTAGAATTTGTGAAATTATCATCAAATTTAAAAGTAAATTAGTGATTATATTTTTTTTCCCCTTTAATTGGTTTGTGAATAAGAACTCGCACTATTTCTCCCTCCTAATAGCATACAAAATAATAAAGTAAAACACCAAATTAAGGAGAAACGGGGTGACTCACAGTAATATTGTACATTGAATATTTCTTTCCCTAAATGAATCGTATCCCGAAAGTCATCTTTGCCTTCTTTGCAGCTTATTCACATCAATTCAAACCCGTGTGTTGACCAAGAAAAGGCAGAATAGTCCCACTGTAGTTCAAGCAGGTTGAAAGAGGTGACTGAAATGGGTACCCAGCGTCTCGAGGTATAGATGGGCACCCTGCCCTTGAGGAGTATATCAGAGGACCTCGGGGATTTTTCTTCATTAGGGGAGTATGGCCCTCATGACCCAGAGGTCCTCCAATGATTTTTTTTTCTTTCCCATGGGCGTTACTGTCTTTGGTAAACACGGGTTACCCTAACGATCCTTTTCTATTTTTGACCCTCCTTGTTAACCAATTTGTCTTTTTCAATTTTTTCACTTCTACACCACAGTCAAATCTTGTCTGGTGCAACATAGTCGCATCTGACTCTTGGCAAATAACCTTTTCCACTCACTCAACTCGCAAAAATCCAACGTTTTGATAATCGCTTGAATATCGATTTATAATGCTGAAGTAGGCATAAAACAATGACAACTCAATGCCATGTTAGACCAATCAAATTTGGCTGAATTGACTACCTATTCAACACTATCTGTGAAACAGTTAAATTATGTCATATAACAGATGGCAGCACATAATGGTAACTTGTCTTATCAATGCAATGTATGGTCCTATTTAGGTTCTTTTAAAACCGCCCTCATACGTGGCACGGAATGAAGCTCAACATAATTATAACAAAGATTTGATTTTTACCTTTCGTAATTATGTGTATATTGCGACTTCTTTCGACGCAATAGTAACACAGTAATGCTTGCGTTCTTAAGCTGTTTAGAATATTTCCTCGACATGTTCAGCGATGTAGTGTACTAAACTTTTGTACACCTTTTGCGGTTTCTTATAAGCTAGACCCGTGTGGTGACCGGGGATGACAGAATAGTCTCGCTGTAGCCCATGCATGTCGTAAAAGGTGACTAAAATGGGTACCCAGCGTCTGGGGGTATAGCCGGGCACCCTGCCCCTGGGGATTATATCAGGGGACCTCAGGGACTTACAATCTTCAGGTAAGTATGGGCTTCACGAACCCGAGGTACCCTAGTGATCTTTCTTTCCCAATGGGGTTTAATGTCTTTGGTAAACACGGGTGACGCACTCCCGGGATACCCTAGCGATCTTTCTCTATTTTCGACCCTCCTTCTTGTCAACCACTTTTACCTTTTTTCACCTTCACGTCTAGACCACAGTTTAATCTTGTTTGGCGCAGCATAGCCATATCTGGCTCTTGCGCCAATAAACTTTACATTCACTCACTCACTCATTCTCATAAGCTAAAAATAACGAAGCAATGTTTGGGGTCTCAAACGACGCGCCACTTCCTCGTCTTTTTAAGACTTGTAGTGAAATACGTCAACAAGACACGAAAATACTTTTACTTACGATATCGAGAATAAACAATCAATTATCTAACACTATACACTCATTCCTAGATGACCGATTCCAGTCATTTTCAAGCACAAAAAAAAAGCAAGATTTGTTTTAAATTTCGTCGCAGAATCTAACAAAAATCAGATTTAAATTTGTCAGACACATGCACTTCCTGCGCAATTTAGTGGCCACGGTAGCCTAGTGGTCATGGTATCGGATTCGTGGCCAGCGGTTTCCGATCAGTCGCAGGTTCGATCCTTGGCCGCCAAAGACCCGCCGGCTAGCCGGGGCTGATGCACGTTAAATCTGTCGTGGCCCAAAGTCCTCCCGTTGACGTGGTGTGGATATTAAGAGAGGAGGTGCCAGCTCGGGTATCGTCCATGTCCCTTGACCGAGGTTCAAAATTACGAGATTCATTGCCAATAGCCCTCGTGTTGCTTCTAGTGCGACGTTAATAAAAACTAAACTTAATTGAGAAGACAAAGTATTGGTACCATTATTTAATGAGGTTTAATTTGAGAATAAATTCATGAAATCTGAAGAATATCATATTAATAATATTACAATTTGTAAATTCAGAGCCTATAGGTGTATTTGGGAATTGTGCCAAAATGTGTCGGTTGTTAATATTTCTCATTTCAATCAAAACACTGAGAAAAATAGCCAAATTGGTGAAGGAAATGTAAATACCAAAGACAATACTGTGCGGATAAAAATACCTAAATTAACTATCTTTAAATTTTATAGTGATGTAAATTTGAATTTCTGGAAAAGGTTTGAGTCGGCAATACACAACAATGATAATTTAGATCCAGTAGATAAGTTTAATTATTTGAAAGATCTCTTAGGAGACATTGCTTTAGGTACAATAAATGGACATTCCATTTCTAATTCAACGTAAGATGCTGCTATAGATTTATTAAAAGAACGATTTGGTAGAATGGACTTATTGATTCTAACCCATATAAGTAATATTTAAACGTGAGGCCATTAAAGAGTAATCAAACGATACTTTTGCATTTAAGAAATTTTATGATAAAATTTCTGGGGAAATAAGTTTTGAATGTTTGGGATTGGAAATGAAAAGTGCTTCTATCGTATGATGCACAACTATTTTCAAGGCTCTGAAGCATGACATTCTGATAGAATTAAATAACTTGGAAAAAGAAAACTGTAATACAGACATCAACGCATTTTTAAATTTTCTTTCGCTTTCGCTGAGGTCACGCGGTCGGGTTTTATTGATGAGTCACGAGTTTTCCACTTGTGGGAGCCGGCCGTACGTATCTGAGATCAATATGCATGCAGCACATGGAGATCTTAAAAGTAATAAATCAGTCAGAGATAAACAATTTTCCGCTGCCCAGTTAATATTTGCGTTATTGGGGACTCCTCTATTCATTCAAGTTCTGAGCGTGATCTCGCAAATAAGCTATGAATCAGTGAAATGAAAGATATATTGATAACAAGTAATTTTAAAGAAAAATTAAGTCAATTCCTACTTGGGTCAGCAAAGAAAATTTTTATTTTAGTTTTTTTTTATTAAATCATTTCAATTAATATAAATATGTATATACATATTTGTTTTGATGAAAGGAGGGTTGAATGATTAGACTTTGAGTGATTTGAAACTTATCTATTCAAATAAAGAGCTGTGGACTGTATACTAAAAAATGAATGTTTATTTAAGCGACGGTTGGTACGTCATGCTCCTTGGCTGATGTCTACAGGAATGATACAAATTGTAAACAAGAATATGACTACTAGCGCTATCTGCACACGCGGGTCGTAACAGTCCCCGCCATTGAAATGAAATTTCAATACAAATACACAAACACATATGTTTACAATACTTAAATACAAAATACACAATACATTATACAATACTTAAATATGTGATTAAAGTTGAATTATACACAAACGATAATTATTTAAATACAAAATTCCATACAGGTAATATGCAAAGGTTTCTCTAATTGTTTTCTTTAATATGTTTCCATTTGGCATTCGCAGACTCACAACTCGTATCTTACCATCTGTGCCGGGAAATACTTCTGTTATTCTACCCGTACTCCATTTCGTACTGGGAAGATTTTCGTCTTTTATTAACACTAAGGATCCGGCAGAAACATTATTATTTATTTTTTTTTTTTGAATTTCCACTTGTGACGTTCTTGCAAATTATTTAGATAATCACGTTTCCAAAGTTTATAAATGTATTGAGTAATTTTTTTTACTCTTTCCCATCTCGACAACCTATTCTCGTTTATATTAGTTACTTGTGATTCAACTATGGATGTTAGGAGTCTACCAACTAAGAAGTGTGCGGGGATCAGAGTTTCGAAATCATCGAATTTTGATGTCAAATGAGTGAGTGGTCGGGAATTTAGCACTGCCTCAATTTCACAAAGTATGGTAATGAACTCTTCAAGAGTTAACTGTGCATTCCCTACAACTCTTTTTAAGTGAAATTTAAAGGATTTTACCCCTGCTTCCCATAGTCCTCCACAACTTGGGGACCTCGGTGGGATAAAGTTCCACTCTATGGATTCACTAGTCAAAAAATCAGTTAATGTTTGATCAAGCGATTTAACTATTTTGAACAATTTTTTAATTTCGGCGTTTGCGCCAACAAAGGTTTTACCGTTGTCAGTGACGATTTTTGCGCACTTTCCTCTCCTACCAAAAAAAACGTTTTAAACTTGCTATGAATGCTTGGGATGTGAGATCAATCACAAAATCCAAATGTATAGCCTTTGTGCATAAACATGCGTATATTACCACATAAATTTTATTTAGTACTCCTTTTATTTGATTTTTAAACTTTATAAGGAATGGGCCTGCAAAATCAATACCTGTGACATTAAAGGGTAGTTCGGAGTTATACGTTCTCTTGGTAGATTAGCCATAATTTGATTTGATGTGTTAGGCTTATTTTTGAAACAAATTACACATTCATGAATAATTCTACGACAATTATTTCTGCCATTGTGTGGCCAGAATTTCTGACGAACAAGATATAAAAGTGAGTGGGGTCCTGCATGCAAATATTTTATGATAATAACACAATATAATATCAGTTAAAATATGTTTACTCGGTAAAATCATTGGGAATATAGCCTTCTCATTTAAATTTGAATTTGCGAGTCTGCCTCCAACTCTAATAATGTTACTCTCATCAAGAAAGACATTAAGAGAAGTTAACTTGCTTCTTATAGAAATAGGCTCACCTGCCAACAATTTACGCATTTCTTCGTGGAACTGCTTTTTATTTAAGGAGCGGATCAGCCAATTTTCAGCATAACTTACCTCTTGTGAAGTAAGGGGTTCTTTTATCTTTGCACTTCTGGTTCTGCAGTTATGTATGAACCTGTAGAGAAAACTTATAATTCGAATTAATTATACATAACTGTTTGATATATTAATTATGTTCTCAAAAAATCATTTTGGGTAATTGTCACTGTCAGGGAAATGTCATTTTCTGGATTTGAGTTCTTTTTCATTTCTGCTGAATACAATCTTTCTGGGATTGCTTCATCTAATCCATTGGTCAGAAAGTTGGTTTGACTCAGAAACGAGGGTCCATTCCACCACTTGGAGTTCGTTGAAATAGCTTCGATACTGATTCCTCTTGTAAGGAGATCTGCTGGGTTGTCTTTGCCTGAAAGATGGAACCACGACTTCGGATCGGTGAGGGATTGGATTTCCCGAACTCTATTCGCCACAAAGGTTTTCCATTTATGGTTGGGACCTTTGATCCAATATAAAGTGATCTGAGGGTCCGTCCAGAAGACTATAGTAGGACATTTTCGATCTGTTATTTTTTAAACTTCCTTTGTTAAGCGTGCAGCAAGTAGAGTAACCATCAGTTCCAATCTGGGCAGGGATAACTTTTTCAGAGGTGCAACACGGCTTTTAGATGTGTTAACTTTCGTACTTAGAGCCTGCCTCTAGAGGGCGTTCATTTGTAAAGGGAGAGAGTGTGATGTCACACGATCCCCTCAGTCGGGACCTGACCGAATCTCCGAGAGGAGCTGTTGTAGACAAGCGGTAGTAAGAAGAATAAATATTGTTGTTGTTATACAACCCGATGTGTTTTTTGTCTAAGGACAACCGTGAACTGAAATCTGAGGTGATGATGATTAGTAGTTAGTTTTAGTAATAGAGTTAGAAGTGAGTTATATAATAGATGTTACGAGATTAACACTGATTCTGTCCTTGTTCTTAACTCTCAAAAAGGTGGCAGCTCCGTATGCTGTTTGGCTAGCATTGGAGAAGGTATGGATTTGAGTTTCACTTGAATCTCCAGCACTAGAATCGAGGATCATTCGTGGAATCTTTAATTCTGACAAAAGAGGAAGTTCTGACCGCCATTGTAACCATGTTGCATAAATATCTGGTGGTAGCTCGTCATCAAGGGCTAATTTTCTTAGCCAAAGTTCTTGTAATAAACATTTGAGCTTAATTGTGTAAGGCGATAAAAATCCAACTGGATCGTATATTTCACCAACTGATTGTAGCACAATTCTTTTTGTGACAGGTTTTATGTATCCAATTCTAATAGTCCTTGCACATAAATTGTAAAACAGTCGTGGATGACATTCCATGGTATCCCTAAAACTTTTGATGATTGAACTCGAGAATTGTTTTCCGAGTGAGGATGATGTGTCTCAAGGCCTTCGTATTCCCATGTTTTCATTAAGGTTTGATCATTTGAATTCCATTCGCGTAATTTCATGCTAGCATTTTTCATGATGATTTCAGCATCCTTTGATATTTTTAAAACTTGGAAGATGTCATCAGCACCACTAATTACATCATCAACGTAGAGACAAGTGTCAAGCATTTCAGTTGCTGCTGGATACTGTTCACGATATTTCTCGATATGATGCTTAATCGTTGCGGAGAGTAAGAAAGGACTCACGTTCACTTCAAACATCACACTCTTAAATCTGTAGACTTGAAACTTGTAGGGCTCGATTTGATTTGAACTAAATTCTGGAAATAGAAATCTAACTGCATCTCTGTCCTCGTCGCGCAATGAAATTTGTAAGAATGCACGTTTTATATCTGCGATAATAGCAATCTTGTTCAAGCGAAAGGAAATGATCAGATGGAATATGTTTGGATTTAAATTCACACCTGGCCATATACAGTCATTAAGAGCTAATTGTCCATCTTCATGGGAACTTGCATCGAAAACAATACACATCTTTGTAGTTAGGCTTTCTTTACGAAAGATCGCTTGGTGCGGTAAATAGAACGCTGCTCAATCAGATGACCTTTCAGTTTGTAGAACCTTTTCGATTATTTCTTGCGACTCATATTCTTTCAAAATTTCAGAATATTGAGTGAATAGAGTTGGGTCACGAATGAATCTTCTTGTTAAAGATTTAGCACGTTTTTCTGCAACGGAAAAATTGTCTTTTAATTCTTGTTTATACTTTTTCCGGGGAAACCCAACTTCATAACGGGCATTATTTAAACGTACTGAAGTCTTAAAATATTCCATGGCTTGGTCATCTAGATTACAGTTCGGTTCGTCTGTAATGCCTAATGACTCTAGTTAACAAAATTTTGTTATACTGTTATCAACCTTGTCTTGGAGGAAATTGCAATAGTAATGGTTTGATTGTTCGTTTTGAATGGCGCCTGTAACAATATAACCGAACACAGAGTCTTGCAATATTATTTGATTGTCATACAATTTTATTTGTGCATTTTTTTAAGTAACTCATAAAATATTTCCCCTCCAAGAAGAATGTCAATACGTTTGGGAATATTAAATTCCGTATCTGCATAAATTATGTTTTTTGGAAAATTTATTTTTGTGATATTACACGGTTCTGCAGGAACACATCCTGTTACTTCAGGCACTAAGAGAAAGTTAAGTTTTATTTTAAATGATATACTTTCTTTCTAAATTTCAGTGATCACTCTTTCTTTTACTGCAGTACAAGCACCGTTGACACCCACAATTTTTGCGTTTATTTTTTCTTTCTCCAATCCTAAACAATCTGCGGTTTCGAAACTATATAAGCTCCCGCTGTATAGAATCGCATTCGGCAAAAGCCAGCTGCCTCCCTCACTTTGAACTTTGACCTTGGCGGAGGAAAGTAAAACTGATTTGTCCTTCACTGTGGTGTACAAACACGATGCAGCGGTTGAAGAAAATGTTACTTGTGGTGAATCGTTCGTCGGCGCAGGCTTCGGGTCATAAATAATCCTAGATGAACTCTGCAGGGAGGGAACAGGAAGGTTCCCGTTCATTAGGTTAGATTCTAATCGGGGTTTATTGCGTTGCAAAGAAATGAATTATGGTTTGCATTGCACCACTTACATTTTTTATTTAGTTTTAAGCAGTTCTTAATAAGGTGATGACCGAGACAATTAAAACACAGATTAAGAGATCTCACTCGATTGTTCCTATCTTGAATAGACATATCATGATTTTTTTTACAATTAAAAACTGGGTGTGGTTCTCATAAACATAGGGGGCAATTTTTTTATCACATTTTACAACAAACGTTTTGAATTTGAGAGATTTTCGTTCTTTGGTTTCAACGAGGAATTTCTCTGCACGTTTTCTAAAGCTTGACTTCTTTTAATTAAAAAGTCTAAAAATTTATCCCATTCAGGCAAATCATTGGAATGTAATTCCATTTCAAATTGTTTACAAGATTCATCGTCTAGACGTTGGGTGATTTCAAAAATTAGCATTGATTCACACACAGCGTTAGGTTCTAATTTTAATTGTTTTAAAGCTTTCAGATGACTCTGAATGGAGTCAATTAAATTTCTAACGTGAAATCGCAGATTCAAATTTTATTTTGTTAGGATTCAACAGTTCAGCAATGTGGCTAATAGCGATTAATCTTTTGTTTTCATTTCTTCGTTTTAAGGCGTCGAATAAAGATACGTATGAATCATTAACTGTTTGCAAATGTTTTGCATTGCCTTTGAGGGCAGATTGTAAATAATACAATTTTTGTGAATCCGATAAACAAGTATTATCATCAATTAGTGTTACAAACTGAGATTTAAATTGTAACCAATCAATATACTGTCCCAAAAATTCAGGTAAATTAATGGATGGCA